>JAPEBW010000417.1:0-55563 GCA_027405785.1 Ophiocordyceps robertsii | reverse complement strand
CGCTTTTAGCTTAGCGGATATTTAAGGGATTTCTGTTTAAATAAGTAAGAATTGCTACTATTTACTACGCCTTATAGTATAAAGATAGGGGGATAAAGCGCGGACTAATTACTATTAGTTAAGGCTAGTACTATAAACTAATTACCGTTAATTAAGGCCGGTACTATAAACTAATTACTGCCGGTTAAGCCGGTATAACGGACTAATTACTATATATAAACGTATATAAGGGTTTAGAAATAGTAAAAAGCTTATTTATTTTTAAAGGTATAGCTAGCTACTTTATACTTAGTTCTTTAAGCTAATTTTAAGGATCTTTAACTATATTATTTATAGTGCGTAGATAAACTATAGATATCCTTATAAAATCGCTTAATAAACTAAGTATAAGCTTAGTTAAAAATACTATAAACTTCAATTAAGGAAATCCTTTAAATATTCTTAGATATCCTTTAAAAATCGCGGTAAGGTTTATCCTATATCTTCCGGGGTGCTTGTATAGTTAAAAATAGGTTAAACTATAGTTAAGATATCCCGCGGAAATCCTTAAAAATCTATTAAAGATACTAATAAAATCCGCTTAATAGTTTTTATAGTATCTTTTATAATTAAAAACGTTATAAACTATAATTAAGTAGGCTCTTAACCCTTTATAGTTATATCCCGGAAACCTTAGCGGGGTCTAACTAATAATATTTATCGTATCTCCTTAAGTAAGCTTTTATAGTGCGTGCTTTAAGCGTTCTTATTGCAGGGTTTCGTAAGGCTCCTTAAGAGTAAAGTAAGGAGTCTAGGCATAGCCGTTTAGATTTCGTAATATAAGTAAACTAAGACTATTAGCTCTTAGCCGCGTAGCTTTCTTTAAATAGTAAGCTTTAAGCGTCTATTAGCATAACCCTTTTCTTCGTATTATATAGTTTTAAACTACCCTCCTTAATACTTTAAGTAGTAGATATAGCGGCGGAAAAGTACTTAACCGCTTCGCTAAAAGCTTAAGCTACTCGCTTCGTTTAAAAACTTAAGAAGACTATAAACTATTATTAATTAGTAATAGCAGCGGCTATATAAGATTAAAAGCAGCACGTTAATAAGTTTAAGTCTTTAGCAAAGGGTTTTATATTAAGAGATAAGGTTTAATTAAACCTTTATAATTACTAATCTAGCCGCTTAAAGAAGAAGCTTAACTAGCTATATATAAAGTTTATAGTATAAAGAGTTATTAGCTTATTAGTTATAAAGCTTAAAGGGTTACCTTTAAGGATATATAATAAGATTAACGTAGACTTATTACGCTAGGCGGCTTAAGACCCCTTACTTAATTAAGCAATTACGGACCTTTAGCCCCTTATAATCTTAGTTAAAGGGGAGGAGGAATTCGTAATTAAAAAGGTAAAGGTAGCTTATTAAAAGAAAGTAAGTAAAAGTAAGCGGCGGGAGTTGCTTATTAAGTAGTATAGCTACTTAAACCTAACTTAAGAGCCCGTATAAAAGCTTACGGGCGCTAATACTTTAAATAAGTTCGAAGCTCTTTATAAGCCGGTAAATAAAAACGATAAGCTTAGCGATTAATAGCTCCCCTTTAAGCGGAAATAGGAGGTAACCTTAGCCTTTTTATTACTTATAGCGTCTTTTAAAGCGGAAAGAAAAGAGGAGTTATATTTAAAGCCGCTTAGCCCGGGCGATTAAGGCCTACGCTACTTATCCTTATCTTTAATCTCTTCCTCGTTATCGTCTTTATCCTCCTCCTCCTCCTCCTCCCCCTCCTCCTTAAAGGCGGCGGCGGCGGCCTTTAAGGCGCGGAGATAGCCTTTTAGCCCGGATATCTAAGCGGCGGCGGCGGCGAATAGGTTAAAAAAGGCGGCGGCGGCGGTAAGCACAATAAGGCTAGCGGCAGCGCTATAGCGGGTAGTGCGGACGGCCGGGATAAAAGCGGCGGGAATAAATAAGGGCACCGCTAATAGCGCTATATAAGCGGTATTCTTAACTAAGGATAGTTAGCGCTAGTCGCTATAGCGGGTATAGTAAGGAAGGAAGAAAAAAGGGGGGGGACTTACTTAAGTATATAGCCTATCCGCTTAAGCGAGTATAGGTAATAGTAAGTAGCGGCGGCGGCTTTTAATTATGCTTTAACCGCTTTATTACTAAGGTTAGCCTTTTAAGCTAACTTAGCGGTAGTAAGGACGGCTAAAGCCGCCTTATAAGCGCGGCTAGTATAAGCGTAAGTAAAGTAGCTACCGTTAAAGCGACCTATTTACTTATAATAAGCGTAGCCGCTTAATAAGTAGTATATATAAGACTTATTATAAGCGGCGCCGGGTAATACTTACTGCTTATATTAAGGTATAAGGTTAGTATAAGGATAGCGTACTTAAAGGAGCGGACTTATAGCGCTTAACGTAGCGGTCTTAAGGGTAGCGAGGGGGCTGCTAAGAGGCGGAGTCGCGGGGGCTAGCGATAGTATAGTTACTTATAAGAGTATTATTAGTATAAGCATAGCTAAGGAGGCGGCGGCGATACGAGCAGCGGTAGCGGTATAAGTATAGTACTTAGCTTTAAGCTCGTTAAGGAGCTTTAATATAAGCACCGATAATATAAACGATATATTATTTTTATAAGGGTTAGCTTAAGGGTATTTACTTTATATATAGGAGGGCGATACTTATAGTATTATTTTTATTATTGCTATTACTACCGCTACTGCTGCCGCTATTACTATTATTATTACTAGTTTAAAAGGAAGAGGAAGAAAAGGAGGGTTAAAGGCGGAGGGACGGGGTATTTATACCCCTCGGTCCTTAACTTAAAGCGTAGAACGCCGTAATAGCGGATAGGCCACTTAATACGCCGCTAAGCTATTAAGAGTAGATAAGGTGCCCGCTTAATAAGCGGACGGGCTTCTTAATAGGTAGCTGCTTAATTAAGGGCAGGCGGTAGTAGCGGCGGGTAAGGCTATTAAACCCCTTATTATGCGGCCTTACTTACTATAACGCGAGTTTAGCGCCTGCTAGGCCGCGGACTAAGCAGCTCTTTATAATAGCTAATAACCCCTTATAATAGCTTTAAGCTATATAGCGCGGTATAAGGAGCGGAGGCATTATATTAAAGTCTTTAACTTATAAGGTTATAAGGACTTAGGCTATAGCTTAAGCCTTATTATATAAGGAGGGCCGGGTCCGTATATATAGACACAGACCCGCTATATTTAAGCAGGCTCTTTATAGATTGTTATTATAATACTACGGACGGCACCTATATACTAGCCTCTACTTACTTCGTAATATAATTAAAGTAAAGGTTCTTAATATAAGCTTTATTAATAGCGATTTTAAGAGTTTAATTAAATTTCTTAGTAAGCTTATTAGCTTATAAATAGTTTATAGCTATTATTATAATCTTAGTATTAAAACCTTTTTAAATAGCTTATTATATTTCGCTATTAAATCGTTAACCTTAATCCTTTATAATAGTAGTTAGTATACTTTAATTAATAAGTTATAGTAGCTTTAAAAGTACTATACTTAAGCTAATCTTTAGATATTAAGTAATACTTAAAGTTAAGAGGTATTTTTTACTAAAAAGAGTATATAATAATAAGGAGCTAATTAATAGTATTAAAACTTTTAATAGCTTAAAGTAGGTTTATAAATAACTTAACTAGTATATTAATAGTAAGGTATAAAGTAATAAAGCATATTAAGAGAAACGGAGCTTATATAAGTATATATAGACCTTCTAGCTACTAATAATTAGTTTAGCTAAAGTAGTAAGCTTAAAAAGTCGTAATATACTTCTTAACCTTCGCTATAAAGCTTTAAATAATATAGCTCTTTAAGCCGCTTAAAGCCGTAAAACTATTTAAGTCTTTTTAAAGCTAACGCTAAGAATATTTATATTCTTAGCTTTACTAATAACATAAATCTTTTTAGCTTTTTTCGTCTTTAATATAGGGGTATTATATAGTAAATAAAAAAGAGTAAAGAAAGTAAGAAGTCTTAAAAGACCTTAGTAGGAATTTTTATTAGTATAGCCTTCTTTTTATTAAAATAAAAATATAAAGCTCTAACTAACTTTATAAACTACTTAAGGTAGTAAAGATTTAAATAGTTATAAAGTATTGCTATCTTTATAAACGTTTTTATTTATTTTTAAAGTGCTTATTAAGTAAGACTTTATTTACTTTTACTATAGCTATAAGCCCTTAAAATAAGATTTTTAAGCATTTTACTTTTTTAAGCAAAAGAAAAATTAGTCTTTTGCCCTTAATTATATAATATATATTAAGCTTTTTTTCTTAGTTTTTATAGTACTACTACGCTTATAAGTTAAAACTAAGTTAAGAAGTTTAATATCTTTATATACGCCGTAAAACCTATTACCTAGCGGGCTAAAAGTACTAAGCTATAACGCTTAAAAAAGCTAAATAATATTTTATTTAAGCATATTACTTTTTAGCTTACTAATTTTCTTATTGCTAAAAATATATTTATAAGGTTAATACGCTACTTAATAAAAAGGTTCTTTTAAGCTATAAGCTATAAAGGGCTTAGTAGCATAGTAGCTTAAGCTAAAAAGAAGTATTTTATTAAAAGCTAAGATTTTTTATTAAAGTTAAATATAAGTTAATATTTTTAGCCCCGCTTAGTTTATAGTAGTAAGTATACTAAATCTAGTAATTATTTACTATATTTAATCCACTTATTATTTAACTTCTTATAGCTTAGTATTATTAAAGTTAATTTTTTTAAACAAGTTCTTTTATAACTTTTATCTTATATTATATATAAGTTACTTTTAAGTTATAGTTGTTTTTTAAAGCGCTTCTTAGTTTACTTAAGTTTAATACGCCTTATAGTATTATTAGGCTTTTTTTATAGCTTTAATAGCCGAAGTTACCTTTTAAAGAAACTATATATTCCCCTTAAGATCGTTTACTTTTAGTATAAAACTATTAGATAACCGATTTTATTTAGGTTATTATATAAGCTATTTATTTCTACTTTAATCTTCCTTAATCTTTAAAGCATAAGCTATTATATTTAAAGTTAAGATAAAGACTTTACGTAAACTTTTTATTTTTTCTTTAACTTAAAGTAATATATATCTTACTTAGTTTAATACTTATCTTTAATAGAACTATATTTAAGATATATCTAAACTTAGTAAGGTTTAAGTTTAAGCTAAAATAAACTAATTAGTTAACTTTATAGTAGCTTATATAAGGTTAATTATACTACTTTTATATATATAAAAAAGACAATATCTTTACTTTTTACTATAGTTAGTTAAAGCTAAAGTTATATAATATCCTAAATAATTTAATTAGCTTTTATAAATGTTTAATTATTGTCTTTTTAAACGAAGTAGTAAATATTAAAGTCCTTAACTAAAACTAATAAGTCTTAGTAGTTTATTTTATATATAGCTTTAGCTAAGCCTATTTATATTTTCTTTATATTAAAGTATTAAGGCCTTCGTTTTATATTAGTATTAAAAGTTAGCTAATCTTAATTACACTTAGTTTATAGTATTTATATTTTAATATTATACTTATTAAAAATATATATTTTATTTTAGCCTTTCCTTAAAAGAAGTTAATATCGTATGCTTTTTAAAGCTAAGGCCTTAAAGCCGTATGTTTTTTTTTATCTTTTAAGCACTATTATCTTATCCTTAGTATAGTAGTTAAAGGCTTGTTATATAAGCTTATATTTTTTATATAATTTTATAAAAGACCTTTAATTCTATATATAAAAGGTTAAAAGAAGGTCTTTACTTATTTTAAATAAAGTAATTCCTTATCTTAAGAGTAATATACTAAAATGCTTTATATAGCGTTTAATATTGCATAATTTAGCGCTAAATACCTAGCCTTTAGCCGGAAGGGCTAATTATGTTTAATTGTTTTTTAAAGTTGCTTAAAGCAGTTTTATGCTTATTATAAAGCGGGTTTCTAAGCTTTTATAAAATAAAAAAAACTTAAAGGTCTTATTAGCTTTATATATTAATAAAGCACTATAAGCAATTAAAGTAATAGTTTCTTACTTAATTTTAAGCTTTTACTATTATAATATATATATAAAACTACGCTATATGCTTTTTATTATAAGACATATAGTTATAAAACCTTTATAGTATAGTAGTTATATACTTAAAAACTATACTAGCTATAATGCTAATATTAGTTTAAATCCGGGTATAAGTATAATCTTTTTAGCTAAACTAATAAACTATATTTACTTACTATATAATTAGCTAACTAGTGCTTTTAAAAGCGCTTATAAACTTACTAGTAGCTAAGCTTTACTATAAGTAAGCTATCTTAAACTTAGTCTTACTTAAGCATAATAATAACTTATTAAAGTTAAAGCCCCTAGCCTTAGTTTATTTTTTAACTAAGATAATAAAACCTTTTACTAGATAACTAGTAATTTAGATAATAATAACGCGGCGCGGTATTAATACTATAACTAAGTAAGAGCCTCTTTTAAGACTTAGGAAACCTTAAAGCGCCCTTAGCGTAGCTAAAGGCCGGAAATACTATATAGCCCGCTAAGCCTTATAGCAGTAAAAATAAAGCAATAACCTAAAATATATATTTTATTACAAAATTAAATTCTATACAAATTACTAATAAATAGTAATTAAAGATATATTAATTACTTGTTATAAGGTTAGCTTTAAGTAAATATTACTGCTTTTAAGTAAGTTAATAGTAATTTAAGCTAATTAACTAACTAACTTACTTATAGCTAGCGCTTTCTTTTTCTTATATATAGTTTTAAAGGCTAATATAGTAAGACTTAAGTTAAAAAAGTAGTAAAAGGTTTTTCTTTAAGCACTTTAGTTTCTCTTTATATTATAAATTAAGTAATAGCTTAAAACTTAAAAAATAAGTTTTTAGTATAAACTTAATAATAATAATAGTATAGTTATAACGGATTTCACTTTTTTTACATAGTATTTAATCTCTTTACTTAAATATAAAGTCTTTTTATAAGAAGTAAAAAACTATATTAAAGTATATCACTTAGCAATATACTTATATTTATAATAGTTATAATACTAAGTAGGCTATACTAACTTATTATAAGGCTTTTATTAAAATATTTAGACTTTAAAAAAGCTTATATTATATTGCTAATAAGCTTTTACTAAGCTACTCCTACTAATAATAAAGGTTATAGCTATAAAAGTCTTAGTTTAAAGGCATATTACTTATACTTATACAAATTTTACTTTACTAGTATTAATAATTTATTTAGCTAAGAGAGATTTATTTATTTTAAGACCTTTTATTAAAACGTTTTTTAATATTACTAATATTATTATACCTTATACGGTTGCTACTTAACCTACTTATCTTAGTACTAGTTTAGCAGTTACTATTAGTTTTAAGATTTCTAAGTATATAACTTACGCGCTCTTACTGCTTTTAGTTTAAAAATATATTTTACTTTATCTTAGTTTTATTAATAAGAGTATACCGTTCTATAAAACATAATTATAATATCCCCGATTAGTAAGCGCCTTATTATTATAACGAAAAAGATATTAAGCACTATAATTATAAGATCTAGGCAGCTACGCTTAAACTCCTCTCTTAGCTCTTAAGGAGCCCTTATAAAACCTTATAGCGGGAACGCTTAAAGCACGCGCTATAAAAACTTAGTTAAGGAGACGTAAGAAATATTACTAAGCGGACCTTACTAAGGTATTTAAGATATAACTATAAATACTTAAGAGGCTTTTTAACTATAGCTTATAATATTTTTAACTATAAAAAATACTATAAAAACTATTAAACGGTTTCCGCTAGTGTTTTTAAAGGATATTTAAGGATTTCCGCGGGATATCTTAACTATAGTTTAGCTTATTTTTAACTAAAGAAAATACCTTAAAAGATATAAAACTAATTTTACTATATTTTTTACGGGATATTTAAAGATATTTAACGGATTTCCCCGACTATTGTTTATAGTGTTTTTAACCGGGCTTATACCTAGTTTATTAAGTTATTTTATAAGGATATTTTTAGCTTATCTATATACTAATAATAAGTAGCTTAAAGAACTAAGTGTAACGTAGCTAAGTATACTTTAAAAAAAAGCTTTTAATTATTTATAAACCCCTATATATATTAATATGTAGTAATTAGCTTATTATACCGGCTTAAAGAGCGGTAATTAGTTTATAGTACTAGCCTTAACTAGCGGTAATTAGTTTATAGTATTAGCCTTAACTAATAGTAATTAGTCTATGCTTTATCCCCTTATCTTTATATTAAAAGGCGTAGTAAATAGTAGTAATTCCTATGTATTTAAATAAAAATCTAATAAATATCCGCTAAGCTAAAAGCAACTATATTTTATAATTAAGCACTTATATTAAAGTAAATTAAATACTAAATAACATTTTCTTTAGTAAGAAGCTTTTATTAGCCTTTAAGTTTAATCTTAATAATAAGCACTATTTCTTTAACTTGCTTATAATAAAGCTTTAAGATAAGCAGGCTGTGAAAGTAGAAAAAGCCGCAGCCTACTAAGTATTTTAGTTTAGTAATCTTTTTTACCTTTTTTTAAATTATTATACTACGATAGCGTAAAAATTTAAACGAGAAATAAAATACGTTTTAATAAGCTAAGCTAAGACTATCGCGTTTAAAAAGGCAATTTACTTTAAAATTACTAATAAAAGATAAATTATAAAATAATAAAACTTATTTAATTAACTAAACTAAATTTAATATTACTTAAATAAATCAATTATCCTTTAAATAGAAAAAAGTAAAGATAAGCATAAATAAGATAAAAAGACCTTATTAGCGCGGACTAAAGTTTAGCTTATTATTTACTTAAGCCGCGCCCTTTAATACGGAGAACCTTAATACTAGCTTATAGAACTTAAAGTAGCCGGCTTAGTATAAGCAGTCTATAAGCTACGTACTATAATACTATTTTTAAGGATACTATAAGTAGTTATCTTTACTAACTATATAAGCACTTATAAAATCGTATACTAAAAGTCCTTATTTTTTATTAGTATAAAATTTAATAATAAGCTAGTCTTTACCTTTTAATACTTAGGTTAATTCCCGCTGAAAGTATACTATATCTAAAGCGTTAAGAATATTATACTATATACCTTTTTATATTTACTATACTAAGATAATAAGCTAGTATCCTTAAACTAAGAAGGGAAATTAAAACGTATTTAGGGAAATAAGACAATAAACTATATATTTCTTTATATAAAAGCTTTAATCGAATTACCGCTCTGCTAAAAGACAGTATCTTTAAACTCCTATTTCTTTAATTATAAAGACTACTATATTTTATAGAGAATAATAAACCTTAAAGACTATATATCCTTAAGGCTTATACTATGGAAATTATTAAAAGCGCTTATACTAAATATTTTTATACCGGCCGTACTTATATATATTAATATCTATTTAAAAGCTTTTTAATCTTATAGCTTAGTAAATATATAAACAAAGTTATAGATAGCTATAACGCTTACTATTATAACTAAACTAACGTATATAAAATATTAAAGTAGCTTATCTTAATTAAGAGCCTATTAGTCTTATATTATATAATAGCGATAAACTTTATTATTAAGCTTTTAGTAGTTTAAGCTAAATAATCCTTATAAAAAGATCTTATAAAGAACTTTTTTAACACTTTATTTATAATAACTAATTAACTTTTAAAGGCATATCTCCTTATCTTATGCAATAACTAGTTTATAGTAAAATAACGAAGTATAAGCGTTATATATTAAGCTACCTTATGCTAACTAAGGGATTTTAAAGGGGATAATTTTTAACTAAGACGTAAAGTTGATTTTAGCGTTTTAGTAAACTTTATATTAAGCTTTTAAATTAAAGCTTCTTATATTTAATACTTAGCACCTTCAAACTAACGGCCTATTAAAAAGGCAAAGCTAAACTATAAAAATCGCGCTAAGATTCTTTACTACGGATTTTCTAGATTTACGCTAAATTAATACGTTAATAGCTTAATAGTTTAGCTTTTATAATTTCTTTTCCTTAGCAATTTATAAAGCTTTAAGCAAGCTTATTATAAGAACAAAAATAAATAATAAGTTTTAGTTTTTAAGCAATTATTTATACTTATAAAACTAGGGGGTCTTATAAGAAAAAGCTAGATTAGCTATTAATTATACTTAGGCCGCTATAAAAGATAAATATAATAGGAAATACCGCCTGCTAAAATTTAATACCGGCGATTAAGTTTAGATATAGTATAGTAAAGGTTATTATATCGCGGATCGTAAACCGGCGAAACTTTAAGAAAAACGCACTAAGCTATTTAAAGTTACCGCTAAAGTAAAATAGCTTCTATACTATTTAAATATAAAGGGGTCTCTTAATATCTATTTAGTTATTTTAATAATATAACTACGCTTAGTAAATAAGCAAGCTATACGCTTAAGGCTAGTTTAAGATAAACAGACACTTTACTTAAATAAGTAAGAGGTTAAAAGACTTTTAAAAAGTTATATAATTAAGAAAAGCAGCGGAAAGCTATAAAAAGAATTTCTTATAGCTTAAAAAAGCTAGCTAAGTAGCTATAACTTATAAGTAAATAAAAAAACGGTCTTCTTACTAAAGATTATAAAAGCTTTTAAGAAAGTATAGGAGGAGTTAGCTACTTAAGTAGTTTAAACGAGAGTAAAACGCGCGGCCTTTATAACTTAATATAAAACTCTCCGACTAAAGAAATAAAGTATAAGACTTAAAAGCTATTATAGGTTATAAGAAACTATAACATACCGCGCTTAAAGTGATTAGTTATTTAAATAACAATACGCCGCTGTATATTAAGGAATAAGGTCTTTTTAGCCTTATAGTATATTTATTTAAATTCTTTCCGTCGCTTACCCCCTCTTTTCTTTTATATAACTATACTTCCTTTTACCGCTAGCTTTTGCCCGCTGCACTTTACTTACTCTTACACGTATAGCCTTTTTTACCTTAAGTTTATAATTCTTATACTTTTATTTTAAGTCCTTTTATTATTCAACGTTTTTTATAGCTAAAGTTAGTTATTTTATAACTACTCTTTTAGCCTACTTTTATATAAGCCTTTACGCCTTTAATATAAAGGATATAAAAAAGCGCTTAAGCTTTATAGAACTAAAGCGGCTATACTTTATAGCTTTAAGTCTTTTAGTAAAAGCTAAAATCTTTAGGTTTAAGCTTTTATATAAACTTATATTACTTTTTGTAGCCGCGCTTAAGCTAATAGACTTAACTTAAATTATAGTACTATAAAGGATAGCTTATATTACCTTCTTTAAATACTTAACTCTTTATAACTCGCCCCTTAGCTTTATACCGCCGCGTAGTTTAAATAACCGTTTTTATAGTAGCTTTACTATACCTCCCGCTTAGCTTTTATTATCCGGATAACCCCGCCGCTTATATATTTTCTAAAGTATACTTAGAAATCTTTATTAGTAAAATAACTAGCCGATACTTAACGCTCTTAAGCTAGCTAACCTTACTATAGTCTTAAGATTTATAGCAGCTATTATAGTTAGTAGAAACTTACTTAAGCTAAATAATTAAAACGATATTTATACTATTCTTTCCTACGTATTTAAAGCCTAGCTTAACTAGTTTATAGCTGGGTTTATAATAGCGTTTTAAGCTATTATAATAAAAACCTTATCTTACTATTTACGCGGTCTAGCTTATATTATAAAATCACCTTCTTAGCTTATAACTATTATAAGCCTTAAAGACCTTTTTAGTCTTACTTAGTATTTACTTTTCCTCTTTTAGCCGGCCGCTATATTTAGCCTAGCTATATAAAAGTATATAAGCGCCTTACTATAGTTTATCCGCTATCCCTTTTTTATTAAAAGAGAAAGAAATAACTAGCCTTATAATATATTCCGGCGCTTAATTTTATAAAAGCCGCTAATAATAATTTATTTAATCCTTAATAAGCCTAGCTTACCCTTATAGTATAGTAGTTCTATACTAAGGAAGCATACTAAATATAATGCTAAGGTTAGTTTAAATCCGGCTAAAGGTATAGTCTTTTTAGCTAAACTAGCAAACCGCGCTAACTTACTATAAGATTAGCTAACTAGCGCTTCTAAAAGTGCTTATAAATTTATTTATAGCTTAGCCCCGCTATAAGTAGGCCCGCTTAAGCTTAGTTCTTTTTAAGCGCGACGACGACTTATTAAGGGCGCGGCCCTTAGCCTTAGTTTAGTCCTTAACCGGGATAATAAAAACCTATACCGGATAACTAGCAATTCTAATATTAATAATACGGCGCGGTGCCGATATAATAATTTAGCAAGGGCCTCTTTTAAGACTTAGTAAACACTAAAGCGCCCCCGGCTTAGCTAAAGGCCGGTAAAATTATATAGCCCGCTAAGCCTCGCGGTGGCTAAATAAAGAAACAACCTAGAATACGTATTTCGGCGGATAATAAAATACCTATAAGAAGATTTTTATAGATTAATAGCAATTAAGAGATATATTAATTACTTACTACGAAGTTATTATAACTTTATAGTAAGCTTATAGTAGTTTAAGTTAATTAACTAACCGACTTATTTATAGCCGGCGCCCTCCTTTTTTATATATATAGTTATAAGGGCTAATATAGTAAGACTTAAAGCGAAAAAACGGCGGAGGGTTTTTCCTTTAGTATATTAGTTTCCCTTTATATAAAAACTAAGCGATAGCTTAAAAACCTAAAATAAGTTCTTAATATAAATTTAAGAAAAGAAAAAATAGGCCTGGCTTCGTAAGACTATATTTTAATAATAAGATTATAATAATAAGAAGTTTCCGCTTAGTTATAAACTACGCTAAGTTTAACTTTTAAGCCTACGAAAAGTTTAAATAGAACTTAATTTTATTTTAAGCAATAAGGTTTTTAGGTTTTAACTTTCGCTTTATTAGCCGTACTAAATATATACTTTGTATTCTTTCTTTTAAAGCTTTTTTTATAGCGAGGTTTTTTAAGACTATTAAAAACGGTTAAAACTTTAAAAGTAAAAAAGTAGGTACTAAGGCTATTAAAAACCCTATTACTTACTTTTAAGCAGAAAGATAGATATTAAATACCTTAGTGCTAACTATACTTATTATAATTAGTAGAATAACTTAGCTATAGTTTAATTTTATCTTAGTAGTTAAACGTAAGTTAATCGGCAAAAGGATATAAGTAGTAGCGCTATATAAAAAGGATAATAAGTTAGAAAATCTAACAATAAAAAGCAAGTAATAGCTATAAAAGCAGTAGTAAGTAAAATATAATATCTCGCTTATAAGCAGCTTATAAAGCTAATAAGTATTATAAAAGACTTAGTAAAAGATTAAAAATAAACAAAAGTAAGTAAGATAATAATATAAGATAAAGCTTAAATAATTTAGTCTCTTATAACATATCTTACTATAAAAGATAAATATTCTTTATTAATATATCCCTTTATAGTTTAAAAAGCACTTAGATATACGCTTAGAAAAAGTTAAAAACCTTATTATTAGTTTTAGCTAAGCACTTTAGTCGCTTTAATAAAATAAGACATATAATTAAATAAATAGTAAAAACTTTAAATAAAGCTATTTACTTACCCTCTTTAGCTACTTAACTATTATTAGTTAGATAAGTTAAAAAACTATTAAGAAAGTAAAATTTATATACTATTAACATAGTAAAAAACGCTATTATAAAGCTATTACTTAGCGCCCCCTTTACTTTATTCTTACTTTAACTTAATAAGGATATTAGTTTTTTTTTACCTTAAGGAGTTATTATAAAATCTAAGCGGCTATGCTTAAACTCCTTTCTTAGCTCTTAAAGAGCCCTTATAAAACCTTATAGTAAGAACGCTTAAATTATACGCTATAAAGACTCGCTTAAAGAGACATAATAAATATTACTAAGCGGACCTTACTAAGGTTTCCGAGATATAACTATAAATACTTAAGAGGCTTTTAGATTTTAGCTTATAACGTTTTTAACTATAAAACATACTATAGAAACTATTAAACGTATTTTGCTAGTATTTTTAAAGGATATCTAAGGATTTTTATAAGATATCCTATTTATAGTTTAGCCCGTTCTTAACTAAGGAAAACACCTTAAAAGATATAAGACTAACTTTACCGCGATTTTTATAAGATAGCTAGGGATATTTTAAGGATTTCCTTAACTATAGTTTATAGTATTTTTAACTAGGCTTATACTTAGTTTATTAAGTAATTTTATAAAAATATTTATAGTTTATCTACATACTAATAACAAATAGCTAAATATTATAGTTAAAAATCTTTAAAATTAGCTTAAAGAACTAAGTGTAAAGTAGCTAAGTATACTTTAAAGAAAAAAAAGCTTTTTACTATAACTAAACCTTTATATACGTTTAAATATAGTAATTAGTTTATTATACTAGCTTAATAAGCGGTAATTAGTTTATAGTACCGGCCTTAAATAGCGGTAATAAGTCCGTAGTACTAGCCCTAACTAGCGGTAATTAGTCTGCGCCTTGTCCCCTTATCCTTATGCCGTAAGGCGTAGTAACTATCTTTAATGCTTTAATTATATCTTTTAGTTCTTAGTTTAAGATATTAAGTATTACTCTTATAATATTAACTTATATTTATATTAAAGCGCGATTAGTTTTATTATTATATTATTGCAAATTAGCTTTTAAAAGCTAATTACTACTTTTATTTATATCCGCTTTAGTCTTTTTAAGCTTTAAGTCTTTTTAGATTAAACTTTCTTATATATAGCTTTTTTTGTTATACTTTTAATAGCTTTATAGAGCTTAGTTATCGCTTATATTATTATTAATACACTTTTCGCGTATCTCTTAATACGATAAAAGGTTTTAACTATTACTTATATTTAGTTAAACTAAATACATAAAACCTTACTTAAAATATAATTATAAGCCTTTTCTATTAGTATTATATATAGCTTAGTTAATTTATATATCATTGTTTTATTATTATAAACTTTACTTTTTATTTAAGTATATAAAGCTTAAAGGTATTATTTATACTATATACTATAGTTAATACTAATATAAAGTAAACTACCCCCTTACCTATATATTCTTTTATTTATAGTACGATATTGTTTTAAGGAGGTACCTAATATTGCTAAGTAAATTCTTAGTATTAGTATAAGTTTTAAGTATTATTTATAATTATTATAAGTAAGTATTTAGTTTGTAAAAAAACGATTATATATTATTATCTAAAAGGTATTAGTCTTTTCTATTAATTCTTTTATTAAATAAATATACACTTATACTGTCTTTAAAATTAGTACTTTTAAAATTAAATGTTTTTATAAAAGAATTTAAAGTAAGCTTATATTACTTTTACTTTTAGTTTAAAAAGTTAAGAAACAAAAAAAAAACTTAAGTATAGACTTTTAATATTAATAGTTTATTACTTATACTAAAGTTATTTCTTCTTTTTACTTTTTTTTAACATTATTAAAAAAATAATTAGCTAAATAGTAATTAAAGTATCTTAATTAATACTACGTATTATAGCATAAGGATAAAGTAATAAAAAGAAAACTAGCTACTACTAGTAAAAGCTAGTACTATAAACTAGTTACCGCTAGTTAAATCTAATACTATTAACAAATTACTACTAGTTAAGCCGGGATAATAAACCAATTTCTATATATAAACGTATATAGTAATAAGTAAATAGTAAAAACCTTTTTTTTTCTTTAAAATATATTTAGCTACTTTATACTTAGCTTTTTAAGGTAATTTTAAGGATCTTAAACTATATTAACTAGCCGTTTTATTAATATATAAATAAACTTTAAGTATCTTAATAAAATTACTTAATAAACTTAGTATAAGTTTAGTTAAAAATATTATAAACTATAGTTAGGGAAATCTCTTAAATATTCTTAGATATCTTATAAGGATTATAGTAAAGTTTGTCTTATATCTTTTTAGGTATTTCTTTAATTATAAGTAAGTTAAGCTTTAGTTTAAATATCTTATAGAAATCCTAAGATATCTCTTTAAGATATTAATAAAATCCGTTTAGCGGTTTTAAATATGTTTTTTATAGTTGAAAATATTCTATATTATAATAAAAAAGCCTTATAAGTATTCTTAAATATCCTTTAGAAATCTTAATAAGGTTCGCTTAGCGGTATTTTTCTTATTTTTTAAGGCGTACTTTTATAGCGTATACTTTAAGCGTTCTCGCTATAAAGTCTTATATCCGCTTAAGGTTTTTATAAGGGATTCTTAAAAGCTATATAAAAGGTTTAGGCGTAGCCGCTTAAATCTATAATAACTTCTTTAAGCAAAAACAAAAAACTATATTCTTATAGAGTATCATAAAAAAAAGTAAAAAGACGCGCTAAGTAATAGCTTTATAATAGCGGTTTTTTATTATACTTTAAATATATTATTTTTATCTTATTAATAGTGTTTAAGTATATTTAGCTAAGTGTAGTTAAGTAGCTAAAAAAAGTAAATAATAATTTTTATTAAAAGCTTTTATTATTTACTTAGCTATATATTTAAATTATTAAGGCGACTTATATATATCTAGCTAAAAAAGGTAATAAGTGTTTTTAATTCTTTTTAAGTATAAAACTTAGCGCTTTTTCCGATTATTAAGACTTATTATACTAGAAAATGTTTATTTTCCGCGGTAAGATATATTATAAGGGACTAGCTTATTTAAGCTTAATCTTGTATTTTTATCTTATTTACTTTTTATAC
This sequence comes from Ophiocordyceps robertsii, assembly GCA_027405785.1. Lineage (NCBI taxonomy): Eukaryota > Fungi > Ascomycota > Sordariomycetes > Hypocreales > Ophiocordycipitaceae > Ophiocordyceps > Ophiocordyceps robertsii. Next base: position 38,793 of record JAPEBW010000417.1, on the reverse strand, counting down.
TATTTTAAATCCTCTACTAGGTTCTTTATACTACTTATAAGCTTATTAAGCTGCCTATAAGTAAGATATTATACTTTACTTATTACTACTATTATAGCTATCTTTTACTTATTATTACTAGACTTTTTAACTTTTTATCTTTTTTATATAGCGTTACTACTTATGCTTTTTTCTTAATTAATACGTATTTAGCTACTAAGAAGATTATTAAGTAAAGCTAAGCCGTCTTACTAATTATAATAAGTTTAGTTAGCACTAAGGTACTAAACGTTTATATTTATATTTAAAAACAGGTTAGAAAGTCTTTAATAGCTTTAATACTTAACCTTTTACTTTTAAGTTTAAAATATTCTTAATAGTATTTAAAAACCTTATTATAAAGGGGGTCTTAAAAAAAGAACATAAAGTATATAGTTAGTATAACTAATAAAGCGGATATTAAAACCTAAGACCTTTACCGCTTAAGGTAAAAGTTAAGTTACGCTTAAATTCTTTGCCGGCTTATATATAAAACTTAGCGTAGTTTAAAAATAAGCGGAAAGTTACTATTATTATAATATTATTTCTAAAGTATAGCTTAAGAAATATAAGCTTAATAAGGATTATATTTCTTACTATTAGCGGTTTTTATAGGATTAAGCGGCGGAATATATTATAAAGCTAGTTATTATTATCCCCTTTCGGTTAAAAAGAGGTAATAAATAAACTATAATAAAGGACTTATACGCGTTTATATAGCCGGGCTAAGTATAAAAGCTAGGTATAAAGGCAAATATATATATAAAGTAAGACTAAAAAGGTCTTTAAGGCTTATAATAGCTATAAGCTAAAAGAAAAAACTTTATAACGCGGGGTAAACTACGGTCGAAGTAAGATAAGGTTTTTACTATAATTTCTTAAGATGCGATTATAAATCCGGCTACTAGTTAAGCTAAGCTTTAAATATATAGTTAAGGATAGCGCGGATATTATTTTAATTATTTAGGTAAAATAAGTTCTTAATAATTATAATAGCTACTATAAATCTTAAGATTATAGTAAAGTAAATTAGCTTAAAAGGTTTAAGTACTAGTAAACTATTTTACTAGTAAAGATTTTTAGCTATAATTTAAAAATATATAAGTAAAAGTAGCTTTTAAAAAGTAAAGTTCTTAAATACGTTTAATTCCCCCTTTTAGTTTAAGGATACGAGCCTATCGATTTAATATAGTAGCTATAAAAGCAAATTAAGCATAATATTTTAACGCTTAAGATATAGTATACCTTTAGCGAAAATCAGCTTAAGTATTTAAAAGCAAGGATTAGCTTATCGTTAAATTTTATATTCATAGAAAATAAAGACTTTTAGTATAAAGGAGCACCTTAAAAGTCGTGACTAAACACCTCCCTTATAAGGACATTTTAAGCCGCTGTAGTTAGTTACGAGTTTTAAAATGCTCCTCTATATATAATTTTATATATACTAGTATAATTATTAAAAATAACTACTTATATTGTCTTAATAAATAGCACAATAGTACGTTAATTAGTAGTTATAAGCTCGGCTTTTATATAAGCTAAGTTCAGACCGCGATAAATATATATATTTTATAAGTACATATACTACTTATATAAATAAATATAAAAAAGCAAATAAAACAAAAATTGCTATTGTCCGCTATATCTCCCCGCTTATAAGCAAAAATTAGATAAAGACTTATACATTTTATAAGAATATATAAATATACTTTTTGCTTTTATAGTAATAGACTAATAATATGCTTATATCCTTTATAAGAATACTGTTTATATAATTTCTTTTATACTTTAAGTGTTTTAGCTTTATATATTTCGAAATTTTAATTATAAAATAATATAAAAATAGTAAAAAATACAATATACTTTATAAACTATATATTTTATATAAGTATACTTATAGAAGGCACTTTTAGTAATACAAATATAATTATAATATAAACATAACTATAAGTATATTGTACTTTTAATATACTATATAATAAAAATTGCCTGAATACCTTTTATACTAAAAACGGGTATTTATAAAACTATAAAATATAAATATACATTTATATGTACATTTTAGTTTTATACTTATATATATTATAAATATACTATACTATAACCTTTATATAAGTACTATTTAATAAATAAGTACTATATTTTAATAAAAGCTTTAAAAGCTTTAAAATACTATTATAACTATAAAATAAACTTATTATAAAATACTATTATAAAATACTATTATTACTATAAAAGAAATTTAGTATAAGATATTATTAAAACTTTGGAATAATTATTCTATAAAGTATTATTATATAAAGTAATATTAAAAATAACGAGAAATTATAGCTAAAAAGCCTCTTAAAATAAGAACTGAAGTATTTTATAATAAAGCTTAAAGTAGTATTTATTATTTATAAAACTTTATATATATTTATTATTATTATTATTGTTATTATTATTAAGTTTTAATATTATATATATCTAAGATTTATTATAATATATTTATACCTCTTTTATAATTATTGCCTATTAATTTCATTTTATAAAGAAACGACTTTATATATATAGTTTATTTTATATACTATCTTTAGTTAAAAGAATAGTAAAGGGGAATAGGCTATTAAGGCTTTTATTATACTTTCTTATATATATTTAATCACTTTTCTGCTTATGCTTTACTAGTACTAAGTTTTAATTCGTCTTCTCTTAGCGTATAAGAAGCTATTAAACTCTAGTAAAATTTTTACTTACATAGAGTATTAGCTAAGGTATAATATAAAAATTAGTAAGATGTTTATTTACTATTTTAATAAGCTAGTATTAGAATTTTCCTCTTTTACTGCCTCTCTTAAGAGTAATATTTATATCTCTTTTATTATATATTTAAAAAAGCCTTATTTATTTTAGTAAGATCTAGTAAAACTTATATATTATAATATAGCTTTATTATATAATAGGAAAACGTTTAAAATAGGAAAAACTAATTTATTATTTTAAAAAACCACAGTAAAAAGAAAAAAGATTATTTAGGAAAAACCTCTTATATATATATATAGTCACTTAATAAAAAGACCGGTTAAGTCTAAACCGCGGGGTAAAAAAACATTTAATGAAAATAGATTAAAAGCCTAAATATTATAAAAAAATATATAATACTATACTTTAATAGCTATTAAAAACGGAACCTTCTATATAAATTTATATTGATAATCTTAATAGATAGCCTTTAATATTTTAAAGAGTATCTTTAAATTTTCAAATTCTTTTAAAATAAAGGTTTTATTTAGAAATTTATACCTATTTAGTAGAAATAAGTATAAAGAAAGTAACGAGGCTGTTTTCGTTTTAAAAGGCTAGTTAAGAATACCTTTATAAAAAGTAGTCTAAGGATACTTTATTACTATTTATAGTAAGGTTTAAATATATAGTATCTTAAACCTTAAAATGTTTATACTATTATTAAAATATTAAACATTCTTCTTTATATATAGTATAATTCTAGTTTAAGGTCTTTTATCTATATTTTAAAGGTAAATAAAAATTAGGGCAAGCTATTCTCATTTTTATAAAATTATAAGTAAAGTTATATAACTTTCTATAAAGAAGCTTTAGTTTAAGGTAATATAAAAACCTAAGTTAACTAGTCTTTTCGCTGTCTTACTATATAAAAAGAGAAAACCTATTTATAGTAAAACCCTTAATAAAAGAAAAAGACAAACTGCTTTTATTAAGCCGGTTACTTTAAGCTTTATAAGCTAATATTAAGGTTCTCTGCTTTAAAATATATAGCTAAAGTCGATAATAAGCTAAACCTTAGTCTACGCTAATAAGGTTTTACTTTTTTATTTTATGTCTTTTTTAAGTTAAAAGCTATAGCTATTACTTTATATTATTAGAATAAATCGATTTAAGTAAATAGTTATTAAGTAAAGTTAAAATAGTAAATTGTTAAAAGCTTAGTAAGCTCTTAAGTATATTTATAAAGGCTTTTTCTTCTTTTAATATAAATTAAAAAGGAGTCTTCGTAGTATATTATGCCTACTTTTAGCCTTTTAAGAAGACTCCTTTTTCTTATCTTACTTAAAGTAGCTTTAGTTTTTATTTTTTTAGGATGTTAATTTCCTTAGCGAAGTATAAGACTATATAGCGTACCTATTCGGTAAAACTAATATATATTTCTAGCTACTAAAGGTTCTTTAAAAGTAGAATATTTCTTAAAGCTTACACGCGTTTATTTAAATTTAGTAGCTTAATAGTATTTAATTTAAACAAAAGAAATTTTATAAATAAATATACTAAAAGAGAATATAGTTTAAATAAGATAATGTTTTAGTTATAAAAACCGTAGAATATTACTTTTAAGTATAAAAGCATTTTTAAGCTATATTAAAGTAAGAAATAATGTTTTTAATATAAGCCACCGCGTATTTTTATTATTTATAAAGATATGATTTATAAATCTTATAACCTATATTAAAGAGTTCTTAATACTTTTAAGCGTTATTAGTAGACTTTTAGCTTACTATAACTTATAACAATAGTTTTTTTTATAGTTTTAGTAGTCTAAAAACTAAAAAAAAAACAACTATTTATTTACCGCGCTAATAAACCTCTTCTTTTTAAGGCGTTTAATTTTATTACTTTTAAGCGGTATTTAGTAAGCATTTAGCGTCAAAATAGCGTTAATTCCTTATAAGTTTATTACTACTTAACCTTTCTTTTTTCCGTTTCTTATCTTTTATCTTATAAAGACTAACGCTAGAAATTCAGTTAGCTTATAAACCGCCTTTATTTATCTTTACTAAGTTATTTAACTAAATATTACATTTATTACGCTTTTATTTTTATTACTTAATAAATATAACCTTAAAATAACTTATTAATATAGCTCTCTTTTTATTAAAAGAATTTATATAGACTTAAACTTATCTTTATATACTACTTTCTTCCTTTTTTAAAGGTAAAGAAACAATTAAAAGATATTTTAAACTTTTAAGGTATACTTTAAGTATTTAGCAAAAGTTTAAACGCTTTTATTAGTAGTAAGCCTAAGTAGATTTTCAGTCCGGCTAATTTTAAGTTTTTAGTTAGCTATAAGATCTTTATATAAGAAGTCTTTAAGTAAGTTTATTCTTTTTAGGCTTTTTAATAAAGCTTTTACTAAGAGAATAGTAATATTAACCTCTTTATATAGCTAAAACTACTTATTTATATTAAAATTTATTTTTACTTTTTAAGTTTAGTAAAATACAAATTGTTTATCGGAATAGTTTATTACTATAAAGCCTTTATAATCCTATATTCTTATACAAGCAAGCTTAAAGTTATTAAGGGAAAGTATTTTATTTTATTTTAATAGTAATACTTAGACTTAAATAAGTAAAGTTTTATATTTATCTTAGGCCTTTCTTTTCTATAAACTAATAAGTATATATAAGTAAATTATAATTACTAATTAAAGCTTAATAGTTAAATATTAAAAAAGGCTTTAACTATTTTAATACTTTAAAGCTTTTAAATATCTATTAATTATATTAAGCTATATCTTTATATAGTAATATCTTAGTTAAAGTTAAAAGGTGTTTATTTTTAACGTATTAATAAAGTTTATTTTTTAATAAAAACATTATTATAAAACGTAAGATATAAGCGTTCCGGCTACTTATATATTAGTATATAAGATATTAGCATATAGACGATAATTAGCGTCCCGACCCTTAACTAAGGCTAGGGCGAGACCTTTTAGCAGTGTGGTATTGTCGCACTATTCTTCCGTAGCAAATAGTAGCAATTCCTTTAGCGTAGGTTCGATCCCTATGCGAGAAAGTAGACTTATAAGTCCGTATAGAAATAAGGCTCCCCCGGGCGCGCGTAATAACATAAGCGTGCGTAGCTTTTAGCTACTAGCTTAATAAACCGGGGAGGTCTCGTTTTATAGATTACGAGGACGTTATTATCTTTTCTTTTAAGGCAGCAATTATTACGAAACGCAAAATATAAGCGTTCCGGCTACTTATATATCTGTATATAAGATATAAGCATATAGACAATAATTAGCATCCCGACCCCTAACTAAGGCTAGAGCGAGACCTTTTAGCAGTGCGGTATTGTCGTACTATTCTTTTATAGTAAATACTTCGCTATAAAATCTATATACTTTATTAGCCTTTTTAAAAATTCTACTATAATATAAATTATAGTCTTTTTAAAGCCTTTATTAATATTTATTAAAAGGTTTTCCGTATTATACTTATTATTTTAAAATTCATTCTTAGCTTTAGCTCTTGTTTCGTTCTTAATTATAAGGTATACTAAATTTAGTTTTAATATTAATAAGTATATAGTCTTTAAGGCTTTTTCTTTTTTAAGTTAAAAAACCTGAGCTTATATTTCTTAGTTGCTTAAATAGGTTTTTTTTTAAAACTTAGTAAGGGTTAAGCGGGTTATAGTATTTTAATTTAAGCTAAACGGTCTATAAATATATCTTATAGTTTTAAAAAACCCTTAATAAATGGCTAAGGTATTTTAAATAATTCCTTTTATATAAATAAAGTATAGCTTATTAAACCTCGTTTTTTAATTAGCTAGCTTTATTCTTTTTATATAAGTATTCTTATAATTCTTAGATGTATTTAACTTATAGCTAAAAAGGAATTTCCTTATATTTATTAGTTTTGCTATTAATATAGTTATTTCTTCTTAATTAACAAAAACGTTTTTATAAGTAGATATATAACCTTAAGTAAAAAATTGTATTTATATAGTATAGCTAATAAAGCATAGCTTTACCTTTACGCTATAAATATAATATTTAAGACTTTAAGTTAAATTTTATACTTATATTTTTAATAGTAAAGTGCTTTTTATTAAGCGCTTCTATTACTATATTAAAGAGCATTTTAAATTTGTTTTATAAAGTAGAGAATTATTAACTTAGCTTTATACTTAGCTCGCTAAGCTTTTCTTTTTAAAGCTTTAAAAAGTTTCTGAAATACTATTTTACTATACCTTTTTAAAGGAATAAAAGTAATTAAATTACTAATGTTTTTATATAAGCCTTCCTTTTATTAGCGTTTTAGTAAATAAGATTAATAAAATAATTTACTCTTTAGAATATATTAGCTTTATTAGTTTCTTATACTTTAGTAAAAGATGCTTTTAGTAGTCTAAATAAGTTCAACCTTTTTATATCTTTAGCTTATAATTAAAGTTTTTCTTAAGACTTAGCTAGCGCGACCTTTTTTCTTAGCACTAAAAGGAAGTTAAAAAAAATTATTTAATACTACTATTTATCTTACTAAGAGGCTTAAAGCTATAATTAGTCTTAGTATTTACGGGCTAAGTAAAAAGAGGTTTAGCGTACTAAGGGTATTATTATATTATTAAGTTTACGCTAAGAACTTATTTATAGGTTTTTAAGCTATCGCTCGGTTTTTATATAAAGGGAAACCGAAGTGCTTAAAGAAAAACCCTCCGCTACTCTTTCGCTTTAAGTCTTACTATATTAACCCTTATAACTATATATAAGGAAGGGGGGGGCGCTAGCTATAAATAGGTTGGTCGGTTAATTAGCTTAAACTACTATAAGCCCGCTATAAAGCGACGATAACTTTATAGTAAGTAATTAACGTATCTCTTAGTTGCTATTAGTTAATAGAATCTTTTCTATAAGTATTTAATTATCCGCCGAAATGCGTGTTCCGGGTTATTGCCTTATTTTAAGCCGCTGCGAGGCTTAGTAGGCTATATAGTTTTGCCGGCCTTTAGCCGGGCTAGGGGCGCTTTAGGGTTTACTAAGTCTTAAAGGGCCCTTATAGAGTTATCGTATCGGCACCGCGCCGCGTTATTAATATCGAAATTGCTAGTTATCCGGTACGGGTTTTTATTATCCCGGTTAAGGACTAGACCGGGGCTAAGGGCCGTGCCTTTAGCGAGTCGTCGTCGCGCTTAAGTAAGACTAGGCCTAGGCGGGCCTACTTATAGCGGGGCTAAGCTACTAGTAAATTTATAAGTGCTTTTAGAAGCGCTAATTAGCTAATTTTATAGTAGGTTAGTGCGGTCTGCTAGTTTAGCTAAAAAGACTATACCTTTAGCTAGATTTAAACTAACCTTAGTATTATAGCCGGCATGCTTTTTAAGTATATAACTACTATATTATAAGGGTATACTAAGGGTATTACTTACCGCGTTTTCATTGCTACTTATTATAGTTTTAGTCTTAATACTTTTGCTTAAAGCCTTTATTTTTATTTTATATATATTTTTAAATCTAGTATAATATAAGGCCTTAAAAGTAAAAGGCTTATTTTTAATAATTAAAAGTCTTAAAAACGCTTAAATTAGTATAGCTATAGTAAATATAGTAAAATAAGAATATGTAACTAAGAAACTACTAAGTATTTTAATTATGAAAAGTTTATATACTTTATAGTAAGTAAAATAAGCACTAACCTTAAGGTATAAATAATAAAGAGAATCGTATTAAGTATAAAGGGGTTGTTATAAGCGTTAAGACTAAGAAAAAGGAGATAAAACTATAAAAACACTATATTATAAGGGTAGTTTAAGTTACTTATTATTATTTAAAGTATATTTTAGCTTTCTTAAGAATATAAAAAGATTAAACTATTAAATTGTAATAAATACCTTTTAACTAAGAGATTAAAAATAGGGAAAACTAATTAAAGATAATTAAGAAAGCATAGTTAGTATGCTTAGGTATTTTATAATAATAATTAAAAGGTATATTATTAAAACTAAGGATTATAACTAAACTTTTAATAAGAGAATAAAAAAAGAATTTAATATTAGATTATACTATATCTTATTAAACCTATCTTCTTTAAATTTAATAGTGTCTTACTTTATAACCTTTCTTATTTAATATAGCTTATACTTATATCTTTAAATATATTTATTAAAAGGTAGTTTACTTTACTTAGTTAAAGTATCTTTTAAAGTAAATTTCTAGTTAAAGCTTATATGCTAAACCTTCTTACTAGTACGTAGTAAAGATGTTTACTAAGCTTATTATCTTAAAGAAATAGTAGTTTTATAGCGGGTTTAATTTAAAAGGTATTTAAAAAAACATAAGACTTAAAAGTATTTAGGTTAGCTTATCCCGCCTTTTTTTATTTTAAGAATAATTAAGCTGTTAAAGTAGTATTAAATTTAGTTTATATAGTTAAACAAACTTTACTATTTTATAGTTTATTCTTTATTAGTATTTTAAAAGCGGATTGCGTTTTATAAAAATAATAGTTTTAGCTTAGCTAAGTAAAACTTATTTTATATCTTATAGCTCACTTATCTTAAAGCTTTATTATAAGCGTATTATAAAAAAGGTGCTTATTATTAAGATTAAACTTAAAGGCTAATAAAAGTGTTTTATAAAAAGAAAATTGTTTAGTATTTAACTTCTTATAGGATAAGTATATAATCGTATAATATAGTTACTTTTAGCTTAGTAAATATTTAAAAGAATTCCGTTTTCATAAGTAAGAATTACTACTATTTACTATACTTTATAACATAAAAATAAGGGGATGAAAAGTTAACTAATTAATATTAGAAAAAGCTAATACTAAAAGTTAATTACTATTAATTAAGGCAAATATTATAAACTCCTTGCTATTAATAAAGCTAATATAATAAACTAATTACTATATACTTATATATATAAGAATAAGTAAATAATAAAAAGCTTATTTTTTCTTTTAAGTATATTTAGCTATTTTATACTTAGCTTCTTAAGTTTATTTTTAAGATTTATAATTATACTAGCTAGCTCTTTATCGTAAGTATATAAATGAATTATAAATATCTTTGTAAAATCACTTTATAAACTAATTATAAGATTAGTTAAAAATCTTATAAACTATAGTTAAGGCAATCCTTTAAACATCCTTCAATATCTTTTAAAATTCGCGGTAAAGGTTATTTTATATCTTTGAAAATGCTTTCTTAGTTAAAAAGAAGGAAAACTATAGTTAAAATATCCTGCGGAAATCTTTAGTTATCTTTTATAAATACTAATAAAATCCGCTTAGCGGTTTTTAAAGTACTTTTTATAGTTAAAAACGTTTTAATTTTTAATTAAGAAGCCTTATAAGTACTTGTAGATATCCCCTATAAATTTTAGCAGAGTCCGCTTAGCTATATTTATTATATTTTCAAGGCGCGTTTTTATAGTACGTGCTTTAAACGTTCTTATTATAAAGTCTTATATCTATTTAGGTTTTTACTAAAAGTTCCTTAAAAGCTATATAAAAAGTTTAAGTATAGCCACCCGGAATTTATAGTAATTAATATAAGCTTAAAACTTAAGTAATACTTAATTTTATAGTATATAAATTTCTTATTATTATTACATTTTTATTATAATTACATATTTGATATAATAACTCTTTTATTATAATAACAATTTTATTATAATTAAAGTTTGATTACAATTACATTTTTATTAAAAAAAAGCTTTAAGGTAAATACTTAAAAAAGTAGTTATTTTAAAAGTTGTTTTTTAAACTACTTTAATTATAGCTTTAAGTTAATATAAGTTTAAGGGAAAAGAAAGTTTATATTATATTTACTTATACTTATACTTAAGTAAAGTAGTTTTTTATTAATTTTAACTTATGTCGTATTTTAAGTGGAGTTTAAGAGCTTTTTAATAGCGCTTATTATAATATTACTACTATTAAAAGCAAACTAAGTAAGTAGTTTAATTAAGTTTTTTTCTTTATTAGTTAAGGTTAAGCTTAAAGCTACTTTACATACCCTTCTTTTATTTTACTATCGCTATATTTTAAAGTAATATTATTTTTAGCATTTTAAGATAAAAAAAACCGGTTTAAAAAAGTAATAACTATATTTTACTTTTTAAGCTTTATATTTCCTTAATTTATTATATTTATTATGTTTACGCTACAGACTTAATATAAGTTTTTAAGAAATACTTTAATTATTAATTTAAGAGAAAACTAAAGTGCCTAAAGAAAAACCTTTTTTTACTTTTTTAACTTAAATCCTATTATAATTACTAACAAAGTAATAACATATAAAAAGGAGGAGCGCCGGCTTTAAACAAGTTAATAAATATATTAGCTTTAACTACTATAAACTTATTATAAAGTAATAGTATTAACTTAAGCTTACTTTATAATAAGTAATTATTATATCTCTTTGTTACTATTAGTAAATAAAATATAAGTATTTAATTATCCGCTAAAGTAACCTTTATAGTATATTAGTTATAAATGTAAAAAGTATACTAGCTTAAACGCTAACGTCGGTTTAAATCCGGCTAAAGGTATAGCCTTTTTAGCTAAACTAGTAAACTGCGCTATCTTACCACAAAATTAACTTACTAGCGCTTATAAAATTTACTAGCAGCTTAGCCTTGCGTTAAGTAGGCCTGCTTAAACTTAGTTTTACTTAGGCGCTATAATAACTTCTTAAAAGAAAGGCCCTTAGCCCCGGTTTTATCTTAGATTAAAGTAAAGGAGTAAAACCTTATTATTAGCTTATCTTAATAAGAAATAAATACCTAACTTAATCTTTTAATGTACTTTAGCTAATATATTATATAAGTAAACCTTTTCTAGAGTTTAATAGCTTTTTATACGCTAACGAGAGACGAATATAAACTTAGGACTAGTAAAAAAATAAGTGGAATAGTCTACTTTACAGCTTAGGGAGAAATAATAATAATCCGGCGGACTAAAATCACGATATTACGCCGGAGCGGCATAGTAATAATCCGGCTAATACCTTTTTACACTTATAAAAGACTTTTTCCCTCTTGTTTCTTTCTAGCTAAAATTTAAACCTTTTAACAATTTGAATTTGCTTTTCTTACTACGTTTTACTACTTATGCCTTAGTGCTTTCTTCCCGCTTTATACTCTTAGTACTAAGAAAATAAAAACTTAGACTAAATAACTAGTAATTCCGATATTAATAACGCGGCGTAATACTAATATAATAACTTTATAAAAGCCCCCTTAAAGACTTAATAAACTTTAAAGCACCCTTAGCTTAGCTAAAGGTTAGTAAAACTATATAGCCCGCTTAGCCTCGCGGCGGCTAAACTAAAGTAGTAACTTAAAATATATATTTCGGCAGATGTTTTAATGCTCGCAAGGAAATATTTACTAATTAATAGCAATAAAAAGATACGTTAATTACTTATAATAAAGTCGGCTTAAAGTTAATATTATTACTTCGTAGTGGGTTTATAGTACTTTAAGCTAATTAATAAGATAACTTCTTTATTGCTAGCGCCTTACGTTTTTTAATATATAGTTATAAAAACTAATATAATAAGACTTAAACTAAAAGAGCGGCGGAGGGTTTTTTCTTAAGTACTCCGGTTTCTCTTTATATAAAAGCTAAGCGATAGCTTAAAAACCGAATATAAGTTCTTAGCGTAAACTTTATAATAATATACGCTAAAGTATATATTTTAATTATTACTTTGCTTTTCTGTCGTAAGCCTTAGTAAGATATATTAATTATATAGGGGTAAAATTTGCTTTTTTATATAGTATACGCTTAGTAAAAAATAAGTATTATAAAGTTTTAATATACTAAACTAAATATTAAATCCGCAATATAATTCTACTAATTCTATACATTCTCTTGCTTTATATAACGTATATATAAGTAAGAAATAAGTAAATTTAAAAGAGAAATATATAGGGACTATAAGTAAGATTTTTAAAATTTATGCTAAACTACTATACTAATTTATGTTTCTTACGGAATTAATCTTTAAGTATACTAAGATATTATAAGCTTATATTTAGCCTTAGGTTTACTTAATTAAGTCGTGTTAAATAAAAGGTCTTTCTTTTAGCTATTAAGGTTATTAATAGCTTAATCATTCTTTATAATAAGCGGCCTTAGTGCTCTTTTATTTAAGTTTAATTTAAAACATTTGTATATATATTACTTAGTTAATCAATTCTTTACTGTTTTATTTACTTTTTATACTCTTATAATCTTTTTTCTTATAGCTACTTACTTACTTTATACTACGCTTATTTTACTCTTTAAGTTTTATTTATTAGCTTTTACTTAAGCTAAATACGCTTTAAGGTTTACTAAGTATTAAAAGTGGTTTTACTAAGTTATTAAATTAGCACTATACTATATTATTATTATTAAAATTACTAATTATTTAGTTTAAGATTTTAATTTTTTAATTAAAGTTTAAACTAAGGCTAAAATCTACGCCTTAATAAGTTATTATTACGCTTAAGTAAAACTAAGTCTAGATAAACCTACTTATAATAAGGCTTAGCTGCTAATCGATTTAGAAAAGCTTTTATAAGCGCTTATTAGTTAGTTTATATTAAATTAATATAGTTTATTAGTTTTAAAAAAGAGTAAAATAAACTCTCTTTTACTTTATAAGCTTAGTATAGTAAAGATAGTATATTATATAAATACGGTGAAATATAAGTTAAATCTACAATATAAGTCTTTATATTCTATATATTCTTTTACTTCATATAACATAAGATAGAAGAAAAATCAGAAGGGGTATATGTTAAAACTATAAGCGAGATTTATAAGATCTTAAAGATGTCTATTAAGTTGCTAGGCTACTTTAAATTCTTTTTAAAATAAATTCTTAGGCTTACTAAGATAATATAAGCTTATATTTAGCCGCAGGTTTATTATATAAGGTCGCACTAAAAAGGAGGCCTTTCTCTAAATTACTTAAGTTACTTATAGCCTTAGAATTATTAATAATAAGAGGCTTTAGTGTTCTTTTTATTTTAAATAAATTATTAACGTTTATATATATATAACCTAGCTAAATTTTTACTTTTCTACATACCTGATATACTTTAATAATCTACTTATTTATAGCTATCTACCTACTTTATACCGCGCTTATTTTGCGTCTTAAGTTGTTATAAGCTTAGTGTCTTTTTAAGCTAATTTTACTTTAACTCTTAAGAATGGTTTTCTTATTATTATATAATTAAGAAACTCTAATATAATTCTAGCTTAGTTTAAACGTTATTACACTTACTAACTGTATTATTTTTTAAATTATTCTATTTTCTTATTAAACTTTGTTTATAAATCCCTCTCCTTTTTCTTCTTTATACCTTATGTTTTATAACTGCCTTTAAAAGACTATATTAAGCATTAAAATTCTTTTAAAAGCTCTTTTTTAGATAACAAAGCATATACTTTTCAATAGCTTTTTTTATATCTTATAGCTTATTTTTTAAAACCCCTTTTTTTATTTTTCATTTTTTTACTTATACTTCTTAATTCTTTATTAGCTACTAAGCTTTTAATACTTAATAAAGAAACCTTTTTAAAAGTTGTTTTCTACGTACTAAAAAATGTTTTTAATACGATTTTCTTTATACTTTTCGAACTGTGTTATTTTGTTTTTTAAACGATATCTTTTTAGCTTTTTTATATTTTACCTTTTTTTTTACTTCTTTCTTACTAACTTTAATATAAAAATACCTCTCGAAAAGATAAATAAGAAAGATACCTACTAAGAATAGCTACTGCTTTAGTAAGCTGAGGGGTTCTTTAAATTATTCTTTTTAGTCCTTTAAATAAAATCCGTTTTTATTTAAGAAAAAGCCTATAAAGCTAGTGCTTTAAATCCGTATACTTAACTTATAGAGGCCTTTTTCTTTATACGTTCAATAGTTAAAAATAGCCTTCTTTTATAGAAAAAACACTATATATTATAAAGGTAACTTAAAAAGCTTTAAAAAACCCTTTATAACTTAGTAAAATTTACTTTTAATTTTCTTCTTAAAAGGGAATTATTTAAAACTACTCTTTAAAACTACTTTTTAATTTAAGTATACCTTAAAAAGTTAAAAGAGCCTTTTAATAAGCTAAATACCTTAAGAATTAAAATTCTTAAGGTAGTATTTATTACTTAGATTTTAAAACACTTTAATAGTTCTTATTTTAACTTTTTTATAAATATTTCTTAACTTTTTAAGATAATACTTAACCTTATACTTTAAAATTACCTTTTTTCCTTTAATTAATAAGTTTAAAAGAATTAAAGCTTTAAAAGGTCATTTTTTAAAATAGCTATTTTCTTTAAATAGTAAAAAACCCGCTATTTATAAAAGTTATAAGAGAAAAAGCTACACTATATAAGACTGCTTTAAGATTAAAGAAATAGAAAAAGTAAAAGCAGTAAGTTTTAAACTTAAATCAATATTTTTAAAAGGCCCTTTTTAATTAAACCCTCTTAATACTATTCGAATAAGAATAATAGTCGTTCTATGCTAATACCTCTCTTAAGAAAGTCTTCTTAAAAAAGACTTTTAATTACTAGAAAATTAGTAATTAAAGTTAAAAAAAAGAAAAGTATACTTCTTTAAAGAGTTTTTTACTTTTATAGAAATAATTCATGTTTTTAATTTATTAGCTTAGGTAAATAACCCTGTTTTTTAACTGTTATAATTTTATTTATACTCTTTATCGCTTTTATACTCTTTATACTGTTTATACTCTTTATACTTTCTTTAAAATCCTTTTTATATGCCTCTTTAAAAAGAATAAAAACAACTAGTTTTAAGCATATAATATAACTTTAAAATGCTTTTTTTCCTATTATTTCTTAGGTTATTTTTAAGGTAGATAATACCTTTATAAAAATATAAAAAGAGAACATATATAACTTTATTTTTAATATAAAGACTACTAAGCATATAGTATAAAACAAATTACTTCTTTCTTCTTATAAAAATATATATATAAGTTTTATATAGGGAAAAGAATCTTTATTATAGTTAAAAACATAAGGAGTTTATATTTAAATTTTATAATAGCAATTTACATTTTATATTAAAAACCTATCTTTATATACTTTAAATTAAGGTTAATATTTTAAGCTACTCTCCCTTAATAAAACCTTTGTTTTAACTAGTAAAAACAATATAACCCTCCTAAATAAAAAGACAAATATACTTATATAACTTTATTAATCACGACCGTTACTATGTTTTTATATTTATAAAGACTTACTTTAAATTTTTTAAAAAAGGTTTAAAGATTTATATACTTATAAAAGATGTTTATATACATAATATACTTTTAAGCCTACTAGTATATAATATAAATAAAATATTAATAGATAATATATATATATAAACAACATATTTATACTAAATATACCTATAAATAATATATATTTAAATAACACCCCTATAAACACACTATTAAGCAATACCTATAATAAATCTAAGGATAATAAATATAAAAACAATATATACGTAAATAATATTAATATAAATAATATAAATAATATACGTAAAAATAATTATAAAAAACTATAAATAGACTTCTTTAAAATTAAAAACTAATATATATTAATTTATAAGGTAGCTAGTAGCTAAAAAAATAGTGTCTTATTAACTAATAGTATAGTTACCTTATAAAGCTAGTATAAAAAGTCATAATACTATTAAGTCTTATTAGCGGACTTTTATTTATTAATATTATAATAACCCCTCCCGTTATATTTATAATTATAATACTTAATAACAGCTTTTTATTTAAAACTAAGCGATAAATAGCAACTAGCTTTGCTATATTAAGCTAATAAGATAATTATATAATAAGCGCATAATAAAAGCGGGGCATAAAACCTAAGGCGTATCTAATAAAGTATTACTATTTATACTTATAAAAAAGTATTTTAAAAGTCTTAATTATATAACTATATACGCTAGTCTTAATTAAGCCTTTTCTTACTAATTTAAAAATGCTTTATCCTAAATAAGACTAGCATAGAAATTTATATAGTTAAGACTTTTAAAATTCTCCTTTATATATATATATCTATTTATACTTACGCCTTATTTTAAAGATACACACTAACACTAGCCCGCCTCGCCTTTTTATACCGCCCGCGTATAGTAAGTACCTATACCTTCTAAATGCCTGCGCCCGCCCGCGCCTATATACGTAGCCTATATACGCAGCACTCTCGGCCATAGCTTAATTCGCTTAAATACGCATCTTTAAAGCTCTCGCGAGATACGCGCATAACGCGGCCCGTTAATTGATCCGGGCCCTCTGCCGGTGCCGCGGGCGAGGTTATAGGCGCGCCCTTAAAGCCCTGAACGCTGCACCGGCGGCGGCGATATGGCTATATCGCCCTCGATCCCCTTCACGCTACACCGGCGGCTATATAGCCACATCGCCGACGCCGGTGCTATAAGCGCACCTGCTGCCCCTGCTGCCCTTGCTGCCCTTACCGCGTCCTCCTCTTAATCCCTTTCCCCTTATATTGCCTTAGGCCGATAATTTCTCTTATAATGCTGCGATAGGCTTTAGGCTATAGCTAAGTTTATCGATCTCGCTATAAAAAAGGTATCTTTAAATGCTTATGTTAAGCCGCGCGGGGGTATTAAGAAGAGAGAGAAAAAGGTTTATTACGGCGTTAAAAAGTTTGAAAGGTAATATAAGCGAGGGTCTTATATATATATAGGCGCGTATATAGGCGAGGGCCTTAAGTAAGAGCTTTAAAGGTATAATATATATATATAGGCGGGCGAGGGCGGGTAAGGGCGAGTGCGTATATAAGCGTAAGCGGGCGCGCAAGTATTTAAAAGTTATAAGTACTTATTATATATAGGCAGTATAAATAGACGGGGCGGGCTAGTGCTAGTACGTATCTTTAAAATAAGGCGTAAGTATAAATAAAGATATATATAAGTATAAATAGTAATACTTATATAATAAGACGTTTAGCAGCTTAGGCCTATAAGTAATTATAAAAGCTAAAGGGCGCGGCGCGATAAGCCTTAAGAGCTTGCGTTAGCTAAAGTATTCTTACTTATAAGAACTAAGGCTTATAAGTAAGCGCTTAAAAGCGGATTAATTAAGCTAGCAGCCTAAAAACGTACTACTATAAAAAGAGTATAGTTATAAGGTACTTATAACGGGTCGGCCTTAACGGGGCTAAAGTAGTAGTTATGCTATTATTCGTTGCTGCGGGGCAGCTATTTAATTAAGCCACTACGTTAAACGGCGGTAGTAAGGGCAAAAGAAGACGAATTAACTAAGCTGCTAGCTAGTTAATTAACCACGCCTATTAAGGGTCGGTTGCACGGGCGCAGCGCGGGCTTAATCTAAGGCCTAGCCCGTAATAACTAGTAACTAAGTAAGGACAAGACCCTATAAAACTAGTAGTATAGTTACTTTATAAAGCTAGCATAAAAAGCAGTAATATATTAAGTATTATTAGCAGACTTTGATTTATTAGTATAATAATAACCTCTCTTATTATATTATAATTAGTTATAAGGTAGTTAGTAGCTAAATAAAGGGTGCCTTATTAAATTAATAGTATAGTTACTTTATAAAGCTATAGTAAAAAGTAGTATTACTATTCAATACTATTAATAGACTTTTATCTATTAATATAATAGTAACTATTTTTATTTTCTTATAATTATAATACTTTATAATAGCTCTTTATTTAAAAGTAAGCAATAAATAGTAACTAGGTTAGCTATATTTAATGAATAAGGCAAGTATATAACAGGCGCGTAATAGCTATATAATAAGTGTGTAGTAAAGCGGGGCATAAGACTTAAGGCATAGTAAGACGTTAAGCAGCTTAGGCTTATAAGTAATTATAAAGACTAAAAAGCGTAGAGTGCTAGGCTTTAAGAGTTTATATTAGTTAAAATATCCCTACTTATCAAAACCGGGGCCTATAAGTAAGCGCTTAAAAAGTGTATTAGTTACGCTAGTAGCTTAAAAATATACTATTATAAAAGGAAGATAGTTATCTTATTAAACTAATAGTACGGTTGCTTTAAAAAGCGAGTATAAGAGGTAGTAATACTATTAATTATTATCTAAGAATAGTACTAGTAATATAGTCTAACTAAGTACGGGGAATATACTTAGTTTAAAAACCCCCGCTTTTAGTTCCGACTTAATAAGTAGTTAATAGGCCTTTATAACTAAAGCTAAAAAACTTTTCTTTTTATAAGCTTTAGATTTATAATAAAGTAAGTAGCTAAGTTATTTTATAACTTATTATACTATTTATTATCTTTACTACTTAATTAATAATATAGCGAGACTATCTTTTTATAATTTTTAAAGGTTCTTTTTTTTATTACTTAGTAAAAATAGTATTAATAAAAAGATTATAAAGCGGTACTAAACCGGCGTAGCGAAGCTTCTAAAGTTTCAATTCAGGCTTATAAGTATAATAGATATATTTAAATAATAAATTTAACTAAATACTCTTTATACTTAAAATAATAAAATTGCTATTTAGAATATTCTTATTAATAAGTACTTAGTCCTTACTACTTTAAAGAAACTAAAAGGCCTTTTAAGCTAATATTAAGAAACTAAAGGAGACTTAATAGTTATAAGCGCGTATTATATAGCTAAAAGAGAAAATATAAAAAAAAGAGGATTACTTTTTTATTATTTAAAAAAGCATTATTAGTTAAACTCTCCTAAATTAGTAAGCGGTTAAAGTAGGGAGGTAAGGCTTAAAAATATTACTTAACGAGCTTAATTAACTAACTCTTATAAATACCTTTACTAGCTTTATAACTTTAAGAATATATTTAAAGCTATACTTTAACGATTTTATTAAAATAATATTAAAATTATATTTATAGTAAACTATATTTATACTAACTATAAAGCAAAATAGCGCTAATACTTTAAAAAATAGTCGTAGATTAATAAAGGATGATAAAATATAAGCTAGATCTATTTAAAAAAGAAATATTTATACTTATTAAGGATATAGTAAGCTAAGAAATACTTTTAGCAATATATTAAAAAACGCTTAGTAGTAAGATATATAGTCTTAGCTAAAGTTTAGCATTAATTAAAACTTTATGAATTAATATTTTAAGTAGCTATTAAAATAAATATAGTTATTAAGATTCTTTACTAAGTAACGATTAAAGCCTTAAAAGTAACTTAACCTTTATTTAATCCTTATTTATAAGTATAGTTAAGAAAGATTAGTCTACGTAGCTAATATTATAAAAACGCTATAAATAGTAAAGAATAGCGTTAAAGTATAAGCTTTAAGTTAAGCTAATATAAGATAAGTTTAAATTCTTAAACTAAAGAGATTTCTACTATAAAAAAGACTATAGTAAATAGTAATTAGAAGGTTTTTAATACTACGGCGCTATTAATACTTTAATAATTACTAAAGACGACTTACGTTTAAATACCCCTGAATTTAGTCCTGGCGAAGATTATAGTAAAAGGCAATACTAAGTTTAATCTAAAAATTAAAGGGTTATTTATTTTAAAAATAATAAGCCGGGTTATTATATAAAGAAATATACTTTACCTTTAAGTATAAAGACTTTAGCGAATACCTTATATATTAAAGCCGCTTTTTAAGGGAACGCTTTAAGGCTAAAGTAAAAGCTTCTTTTTTACTTATATTTATACCTTAAAAGGAGCTATTATAAACTCCTATAATACTATTAAAGCAAAACCTTACTAATATAAATATATACTTAAATACCTATAATGTAGTAAACTTAGTTAATTTATACTTTATACGTTAATAAGGCTTATTATAAGTCTTATTATTATTTCTTAAGCTTTTAAACATAAGCGATCGTTAAGTAAAAGATTATAAAGTTTTAAATGTTTTAATAAGAATTACTAATATAAAAAGTACTAAAAAGATAATTACTTAGTACTATATTAGCATTAAAAAGTAAACGCTAAATAACTATTTATTAATCTTATAGTTAACTATAATAATTATAATAAGAAAATCTATATTATTTTATAAAAAAAGTAATAGTAGTTTAAGTATTAAGTTTTAGTAGTAGTACTTAATTAAGTCTATAAAAATTTAAAAAGGATAATGAAAATAAGGCTTATATTTATATAATTAATATTAACTTAAAGTTGATTTTATTACTAAATAAAGATAATAATAAAGGGATATTAAAAAGAAAATAAGTAAAAGTACTAGTAACTTTATACTAATTTAAAAGCATATTTTTAGTAATAAGTTTAACTTATTACTATACTAATAAAAGAAAATTATATAATTAACTAAACTTTTAGTATTAAACTCCGTTTAAAACTAATTTACCCTTTATCTTATAATAAATTATAAGTATTA
Source organism: Ophiocordyceps robertsii (assembly GCA_027405785.1). Classification (NCBI taxonomy): domain Eukaryota; kingdom Fungi; phylum Ascomycota; class Sordariomycetes; order Hypocreales; family Ophiocordycipitaceae; genus Ophiocordyceps; species Ophiocordyceps robertsii. The sequence continues at coordinate 17,640 of JAPEBW010000417.1, read as the reverse complement.
AGGGACTAATTAATAACTTTATAAGACGCGGTATTATTAAAAAGTTATAAAGCTTAATAGGTATATTAATTCTTTTTATCTTAAAGAAGGATAGTAGCATTTATTCTTTTATAAACTATTAAGGACTTAACTATATTCCTTTAAAGAATTAAAACTTTTTATTCCTTATCTTAAACATCTTAAACGATTATTAAAAAACTAAGTCCTTTTTAAGGTTTAATATTTACAACGTATACTAGTATATCTATAGAAAAAAGGCGTAAAATTAAAAATATGCTTTTAATTACGCTATAGACACTTAAAATGCTTTATAATATTATTTAGCTTAATTAACGCTTTAGCTACTTTTTAAAGCTGTATTAACTAAGTACTAAAGGGCCTTATAAATACTAATTATATAGTATATCCTTAAAAGATCTTTATTATTTTATAAATAAAAGAAGCATATTTTAAAAACTTTTTATAAGTTATAAAAAGGCTTTATATAATATAACTATTCGTAAAGCTATTTAAATTTATATTTTTTAGTAATTAGTTAAGTTTTTTAGTTTTCTTTTATTTAATAATAAAGTATTTATAGATTTTTAAATAGTAAAAATAACTACTAAGTAGCTATTTAAGGCCGGTATATACTTAGTTTAATAGTATATAGCCGAATAATTATTTATTTAAAGCTAAAGAAAAAAAGAGGAAAACTTTATTTAAGCTATATAGCTTCTTACTTATAAAGGTTGCTTAAGTAGCTTATACTTAAGTTAAGTTTAGCTTAAACTTAAGCCGAGTTTAAGTAAAGTTATATACGGCTTTAACTATATATTAGCCCAACTTTAAGGCATTCGCTATAATATAACTATAGCTTTTATTATAGTATCGCTTATAATACTATCCCCCTTTTAAGGTATTATATACTTAGGTGCGTAATGTCGCCGCCTTACCCTTTATTTTACGCATAACGTTAATTAGTATAGTCGTTCTTATCGTGCCTATAATTTTATATTAATAAATCTCCTTAAATAACGTCGCGCCGCGGTATTAAAAGCCTTATACGCTTCTTTACTCTCGCCGCTATATCGCTATAAATTATAAAAAGGCAGAGTAACGCGCCCTTTTTTATTACTACCTTTATTAGTGCTTAAAGTATATTTTACTTTCCCGCCGCTTTCTTTCTTTAAGTATAAATACTTTTCCTTTTTCCTTTTTTCTCTTTTTTATTTTCTTTTTCTTTAATTATTAATCTTTTTATAGGCGCGCCCCCTCTTATAATAGTTTTACTATACTACGCCTTAATATATTTACTTTAGTCCCCCGTGTTCTTTCTCTTACTAGCTTATAAGTATCTTTTTATACTATGCCTTTTAATACGCTTAGCAACTATATACTACCGCTCTTATATTAGTCTTCGCGCCTGCTATTATCGCTTAGTAAGTAAAGCGCGATACGCGGTACTATTATATATCGCCCCTTTTACCTTATATATATTATATCTATAGTGTCTCTAAACGCGAATACTTAGTATAAGGCTTATTAAAATTAAGCCTTACTTTAAGCCTATAATTATTTTGCTTATACTTATAGTAGTTTATACTATTTACTTATATATCCTTATCCTTAAACTATATACGATATAATACTAATATAATATTAGTATACTAACAATATAATTACTACTATAAACGCGCTTTAAGACTATATATCTTAAAAAACGTTTAAAGACTATCGTACTAACTTATATATACGTTCTTTAATCTTTAATAAATACTAACTAGTAAGATATTACTAATAATTATTATAGTACGCGGAGTTAGCTTATAATACTATTATAGCGCGCTAAGCTTAAATACGCCTTAATATTTAAGGCTAATCGATTTATATAAGCTAGTAGTAAGTAATTTTCTTTAATTAAGTTATAGTTTTTTATACGTTTTATTTATATTTACTTTATATCTTATTATATCTTATTATATCCTACTTTTATCTTATCGCCGTCTATACTTATTATTCTTTTATAGTATATCTTTTTTATACTTATTATTTAGAAATATTTTAACGTTTGCTAAGCATAGCTTAAAACTTTTTTTTATTTTTATTATTTTTATTTTTTTTCTTTACTATTTTTTTATCCTTTCTCTTACTCCTTAGCTCGGCTTATTATTATACCTCCGCCTCGCCCTTATTATTCTTTATTTATACTATACTATTCTTTAAACTCTTTTTAAGCGATTATATCTTAAAAGTTATTAATGAGCTACTAAGTTAAGTTAGCGTACTTATACTACTTTATAAGGACTTCGTATTTCCTTTCTTTTTTTATCTATCTTTACTAAGCTTACTAAATCTTCTTTACGATATACTTTAGTTCGTTATTTTCTTTAATTACTAATAGTAGCTAATAGTTGTTTACTACTTAGCTAAGTAAAAAGTTATTTGCCGCGCGGTAAAGGAATTTTATATATAGTCTTTTATATATAAAAAAAATAGTATATTAAGTTTTACTATATATAAGCTAACTACTTTTATTATAATATACTTTTAGTATAGCTAGTTAAGCCTTTAGTAAGGTCTATTTATAGTATACTTCTTTATATCTAACTATACCTTATTGCTTACTTAAAGTCTCTTTACTAGTACGCGTAACCGGTTCGCTATCTCTTTTTATCTTACTTATAATATAGCGATTACTGTTTAAAAGAAGTTAGCGACCTTCTTTATCCTTTATATAAAGTCTTATACGCTTTTTATATTTAGTATAAGCAGTCCCCCCTCTTATATAATCTAAATCGGGTTAATATCGTATCTATACGTTATAAAGAAAGGGCTTATACTTATTATTAATACTACTTAGTTATTAAGCGCCGCTAAAGTATAAAGTAGCTATGTTTCTTAGTCGTCTTACTTATAGTAAATATACGCGTAGAAGTAGGCTTATACTTTTTAGTTCGCGCGCTTTATTAGTTTATTAGTCTATCTTTAGTAGGCCGAACTTAGTTTTTTTTAAACCCCGATTTATTAGTAGAATTCTTACTAAAATTGCCTTATTTAGCTTATCTCTTAGTTTAAGATAATAGACTTTAATATTCTATAAAAGCAAAAGTAAGATTATAAGAACTTAGTAATATACGCTACTACTTTTATTATTAGCATCGCCTTTAGCGTTATTACCTTTATTAATTTATTTATTATTACCTAAAGGTTCCTTAAGTACTTAGTTTACGTTAAAAGTAGCTTCACTATAAAGTTTATTATAAAGTATACGAATAGCTATATAAAGGGCAGTAATAGCTAAAAGATCCCCTTTTAAAGTTACCTTTAAATATAGCCTTTACTATATAGTCCGTAGTTCGCGATAAGCCGGTATACTATCGATAACTAGCTTAGCTAAAAAAAACTCTTAAGCTAGTATCGCGAGCGTCCCCTTCCGGCTTAAGTATTTACCGCTATTAAGTTATATATTTACTAAGCGATTAATACTTAAAGCTTATTTAGCTTTTTATCCTCTCCTTTATTAAGGTGCTAGGCCTTACTAAGCACTTATAAGCAGTCTTTAAAACAAAGGCGCCTTCTTATATTTATTATATACTTACTTACTTAGACTTTTAATTACTATTTTAAAGTAAGTAATTAGTTACTATTCCGTATAACTTAAAATACTACTTAGTACTCCTTATCTTTTTATAATATAACTATTTATCGCTCTTATATCTTTAGCCCGTTTAATATATAAGCTAGTTAGACCTATTTCTTAAGTATATCTTAGTTTAAGTTTAAGTTAAGTTTTAGTTAAACTCCGCCTTTATTTACCCCGCCCTTAGCTTAAAGTATAAAGTTATTTACTTTATTTATATAAGCAATTAACCTTATATCGTCCTCCTTTACTTATTATATCGCGACTATACGCTCTTTTTATATTAATTATTATAAGAGGTTTATATACTTATTGCTTAAAAGGACTTAATATTCTATTAATCGCGCGCTATCTAAGATTATTTAAACTACGCGGCTTATTTTTTTTTATTAAATATACCTTTTAGCTTATCTTAGTTATAGCGTAATAGTGCGTTAAGTACTATTACTAACCTCCTTAAGCAGTACTTTAATATAAAGTTATATAAAGCGAGTTTTATCGCTTATTTACTTTACCTTTTATTTAACTTCCTTTTTATTATAAAGTACTTTAAGTTCTTATAGTCTATTATTACTATAAACGCTAGTATATTACGTAATTTTACTCTTTAAAAGTCTAAGTATCTTATAATTCTAAGTAGCTTCTTATAATAAATTAAATAGTTATATTTTCCTATCTTAAGTTATTTTAAAAAAAAACTTACTAAGTATTATATCCTATTAAGCCTTACTTATATTAGTATACTGCTTATTATATACTTTAAGTAGTCTGCTTTTAAGTATATCTTTCTCTTAAGGTTATATAGTTATAATATTAGCATATTATAAAATACCTTTTAGATATATTTAAACGCGGCTTAGTGCTTATTAGTTTTTAAAAAAGTCGCGTTCTTTTTATAAAGACTATTTAAGCACTATAAGACCTTAGTATAAAGCGGGATAAAAGTATAATAGTAATTCGCAAACCTAAAGAAGCTTTAAACGCCCTTTATATTTTTAGCCCTTATAATATTTAAATAGCTTAAATCTTCTTTAAGTTATATTAGACTTTACTCTTAGCCTATAAAATAAAACCTAAGTATTTTACTTCTTTTATTATTAAGTCGTATTTTTATATGTTTAATATAAAGCCTACTTTTTATAGCTTTTTAAGCACCTTCGCTACCTTATCTTAGTAGTTATAAAGCGACCCTAATAAGTAAATTAATATATTATCTATATACGCTATAACGAACTTATAAAAGTAGTCTTTTAACACTTAGTTAATATAGCGTTAAAAGGTAGCCGGCGTCTTTATAAGGCTAAATAAGTATACTTACTACTCAAATAGTCTAAACCTTATTTAAAAGGCCGTTTTAAACTTATAGCCCTTTGCAATTTTAATCTTATAAAACGCTATAATAACTTAAAGTTTCGTAAACTAATATACTTTTACTAGTATCCTTAGCGTTTTTATAATTAATAGTAGTATATACTAATCCCTTTTTATAATTCTATTTAAAGCTTAGTAGTTATAGAAAAAGTATAAGCGGCCGTTAGCCTTCTTTATAAATAATACTAGCGCCGCGGCTAATAAGCTACTTAAGCGGATAAGGTTTGCTTTTAATAACTTATTTAAAGTCTTTCGTAGGATAAGGAGTTCTTCTTTTAATATATTATATAAGGGCCCTTATAGTAATAGCGGTTCCTTACTGTTCTTTTTTAAAGTAAGGTAAATTTTATAGTCTATGCCTAGTTAAGATCGGGGCGACTTAAGCGCCTTTATAGGTATAAAGAGGTTTAAGTAATCTTATAGTGCTAAGGCTAAGATATAGTCCGCCGGGCTAACAGGCGTCTTTAATTAAAAGGCTTTCTTTATATTTTTTATTATAACTGCTTTTATATTAAGCACTTATTGCTGCCCCCGGCTATCGTTTTAGGCTTTTTCCTATTAATACTCAGCCGTAAAAATAGAGGCGTTTATTAGCTTCGCTTCCTTAATATTCGCAATTTTTATAGCTTCTTTTAACTTTTAAAGGCCGACTTAAATCCCCGCTTTTCTATGCTAAATCTAGTCCCCCTTAGCATTATAAATTACCTTATTCTTTTTTATTTATAGTCTTCTTAAGAATACGTTATAGCTTAACTTTAGTACTATATATATTAATATCCATTTTAAGTGCTTATTAATCTTTATCTTTAATACTATAATCCCTCTTTATTTAAAGCGTTAGTACGCCCTTTAAAAAGGCTAGAATAGCCTCCTTATCTTATTTATAAAAGGTATCTATAGCTTTATTACTACCCCTTTACTTACTATAATATAGTAGTTATAGCTTATATTTATAAGTATATTAAGCCCCTTCTTCTTATTAATATTAACTTTAAGCAGTACTAAGTTTAGCGTAAAGTACTTTTATATTAACCTTTAAGCTATTTTCTATTTCTCCTTTTCTTTTAACGCCTAACTTTATACTAAGGTTCCTCTTTTCTTAAATCGGAGTTTACTTTAGTTACCTTCTTAGCTATAGCTATAGCTACTTATAACATTCTTTCTTTATTCTTTTTATAAAAGCGGGCAATATACCTTATTATCTTATAAGCAAAATACTTTTATATATTAAGCCGGCCTTATCCTTTTTTTAGCTAAGTTATAGTATTAATTTTACTTATTAAGGTATCGCCCTTTAAGTCTTTTTAGTCTTAAGTTGCCCTTTATATTGCCTTCTTTTAGCCTTAAAACGGCTACTTAGTCTACTAAACCCTTTTTAGCTTAACCGCGATCTACGCTACTTAATTAATATACGCTAAGAAGCTTAAAGTTAAAAGGTCGATTCTTATAAGTACCTTTATAAAGCGAAGGCTTAAGGCGCCTTTTAAGAATACGATCTATATATCCTATAGCTATAACCCCCCTCCCGCTTTTAAGAGCCTCTATTTAAACTTAAAGAGAAACGCTACAAACGTTTAGTTCTTACTTTATTTAATTATACGGATAGCTATTATAGCTTACAATTAAATATTAATATCAAAGTAAGTTAAGTTAAGGTACTTAAAGAACTCTTAATAATTATAACCTTAATCTATACCGGTATTAAAATAAGTCGCTATAGTTTACTATAGCCTTATATCTAGGTAGTTATAAATTAAGTAAAAGACCTCCTTTAAGCTTAAAAAAAAGTCTTAGTTAATCTTATACTTTTCTTATATATATTATACTTAAGGCGTAAAGTAGCGACGCTAGTCGTTAAACTTTCTTAGTATAAGGATTAGCTTCCGCTAGTCTTTTTCCTTTTTAGCTTTTTTTCCATTATAGGCATTATAGCCCCCGCTATTATATTTTAAGGTAATATTAAGCTATTAGTTCGTAAGCCGGCCCCTCTTTATATATATATCTTTACTATCTTTTTTAGCTTTTATATTAAGCCCCCGAATTAGCTTATTAGCTATTTAATCTACTACTAACTTACTAAACCTTAGTAGCTTATTTTAATAGCCTTTGCTTATTGCGAGAAGATCGCCTTTTTAACCCTTATCTTAATATTAGCCTCTCTTAACCCTCCTTCTTACCCTTCTTAAGCATAGCCCCTTTACGCTAAGTAGCCTTCTTACTTATACTATATTATTATTAGCGAGTTTTTTCTTAAGTCGTATAACCTTATTAAAAATAAGCTTTAAATATATTAAGGGCCGGCGTATATATAGTTTAGTATATAGCTAAATAATTATTTATTTAAAGCTAAGAAAGGAAGGAGGAAAACTTTATTTAGGCTATATAGCTTCTTACTTATAAGGGTTGCTTAAGTAGCCTATACTTAGGTTAAGTTCGGCCTAAACTTAGGATAAGTTTATATAGAGTTATATACGACTTTAGCTATATGTTAGCCCGACCTTAAGGCATTCGCTATAATATAACTATAGCTCTTTTTACAGTATAACTTATAATAGTAGCTAGTGCTTAATACTTATTAAGATAATTAAGTCTTTTTTAAGTTTTATAACTACTACTATTATTTTATTTACTACTACTTTTATAAAGCAGTACTTTTTATTATATTGCTAAAAAGTAATAATAATAGTAAAAAGCTAAAAAAAGTAAACTTAAACATAATTTAAATTATAGCGATTTAGTCTTTAAAGGAAATATTTATTATTATACTTTTACGTTAATATTATATCTTAAAAAGTATGCTTAAATTAAAATGGATATATTATAGTATATAACAATACGCATTTTATCTTAGCTTAAGAATAAAAGTTATTACTATTTAATATTATTTTAGTTAAAAAAGCTTATTAAGGCTAAGTTAAACTATAAAGTTTAAAGCTAAAAACTGTTTACTATAATAAAGTTATTTAAATATTAATAATACTATATTAAAATAGCTATATAATAAGTAAAAGTCTTATCTATTTATTTTAACCTTAAAACGTTTATACGCTAAATCTCCTTTAATTAAAGATAAGTATAATAGTGTATATACTTAGTATTATTTAACTTTATAATTAAGTGTAAAGTAAGGGAGTAAAACCCGGCTAATATACTATTAAGAATACTTAAACATAAAAGCAAAAAGCCCTTATTTATAAAGTTATTACTAAAGCTTTAATTAAAACTAGCTTTAAAAATAATAATTATTAATAAGATGTAAAAATATAATAAAAAGTCTTTATAAGCAAAAGGTAGCTTAGATTTAAGCTAATAAAAGTATAGTAAGTTGGTTTAATATAAAGCAAAATTATAAGCTTTTATATAGCGAACTATTACTACTTAAAAAGTTAACTTTAAGTAACTAGCTATAGAAGCTAAAAAGAGAGTTAATTATAAATAACTACTTTAAAGGAACATTATAAAGGATATAGCTAAAAATCTCTTAGTATATACTATAAAAGTTCTTACTACTTAACTAAAGTTACTAAAAACGGACTTTAAGTAAAAATATCGTAATTACTTAATAAGAAGCTATTAAAAAGCTTTTTTAAAAAGTCATTTTAATTATTTTAACTAATTAGATTATTACTATAAAGAAGATAAATTATAATACTTCTAAATATTACTTTATAGTAAAAGTTAATATAACTTTATTATAACGACTTTTTAATAAAATATTTAAAAAGCTAATAAATAAGTAAATTAATATTAAAGAATTTTTATAAAGAAAATATAGCAAGGGATGTAAATTAATATATCTAAGTATATAAAGGCGCTAGATTAAAAAAGTATTTACTTTATAATACTATATAACTATTCTAATACTTTTTACACCTATAAAAAGAACTTATAATAAACTTTATTATAAGTTTACTAAAAGTATAATATAAAGGATAAGAAGTTAAAGAAACATTAGTAATTATAAACTAATATACTAAGTATTACTTTTTTCTTTTATATTTTAAAATAATAAGCACGCTTAAGCTAGGAAAGGTATTTTATTATAATATTAAGTAAATATATAGACCTTTTAAAAGCGTTATTATAAATAAAGGATGATTATTAACTAGTAAGTTTTAGTAAAACTTATATTTTATGTTATAAGTAAAACGTTAGTTATTAATACTATTTTACTTTTAAACTAATAAGGAAACGGAATATATAAATTAAGTAGTATATTATTACTTAAAATACTTTATAAATTTAAAAGAAATAAACAAAGTATTATTTCCTAAAGTAGCGTAAATTATATATAATAACGTAATTAATACTATTATTAAGCTATCTTTTAATAAAGCTTTTTTTAAGTATTAGCTAAACTTTAATATTAATATTAAGAATAATATTATAAAAAGAGAAATACTTAAAGTAAAAGTAAGAATTAAAAAGCTAAAAGCTTTATAATAACGACTTAAAGAATACTAGTAAAAGATTATTAAAGCATAAGGAAAGTATTTTAACTTTAAGCACTAACTGCTTTTACTTAAAGTTAATAACTTTATTATGCGTTTTATAAAGAATTTACGGTTTAAAGATAAAAGAAGTAAGTTATTATATCTATTCTTTAATATAGCCGTAAATACGCTGCAATTAATAGCAGTAGTAGTAGTAGTAGTAGTAGTAATAGTAGTAGTAGTAGTAGTAGTAGTAGTAGTATAAGCCTCCCTTAAGCTTCTTTTAATTTCAGCCTCTTAAAGGCTTCCCTTAATTTTTAGCTACGTATAGACTAAAGGCTTTTTTACTCTTTAATATACAGACTTTTTATAGACCTCCTCTTTAATAAGAACTATTTATTATTTATTATTATTTGTTAGACTATTTATTATTTCTATACTTATTTTAAATTACTCTTAATAATATATAGGCTATTAAATAGCTACGAAAATAATAAGATAAGAGCTTAACTACTTATGTACTTATTCTTACTTTTTTCTACGAGCTAATTCTCTTTATATAAATTGCTCTCTTATTAAATGCTTTAAATAGGCCTTGTTTACGTTTAAGAGTTATAAGCTCGGATCCCTTTTACTTCGCATAAGAGCAAAATCAGTTATTGCGGCACCTTTATTTTATTACACCCCTGCTAGTTAATTACGCCCTTTAAGAGTAAAAGAAAACGCTCTCTATATAGAAACTTACCTATAGAAGCACCTTTATTTACGCCGCCTTATTTTCCCCCTTTACTAAAATAATAGAATTTACAAGCTCTTTAAAGGGAACCGCTTTTAACGGCCCTTTTAACGAAGAAAGTTAGATTTTAACGATATAGAAATACGCTACTTCCTATAGAATTTAGAATTAAATTAATCCCTTAGTTCCTTTAAAAAGCCCTTTTTGCGGCTTCCCGAGGAACCCTTAGTCTTATAGGTAAATCCTTAAGCAAAGGGAATTACTAACCTTTTTATTTATAATTTTAAAACCTATAAGTTCTTTTACTTAAGGTATTAAACTAATTTATAGAGCTATAAAGACAAGCAAAAGGCTCTTTTTACTTTATAGTAATATATTATAAAAAACATTAGAATTTATTATTCTACGATTATAAATATTTACGAGATTCCTACTAAGCTTTCCTTACTATAAAGACAGGTATAGCCTTCTTCGTAAAATAAGGAAAAAGAAGTCCTTATAAACTTTTAAAGGATTTTATTTTTACCGGATCGAACTAACTAAGCTACTTAGATTATAAATTAGCAAAAGGCCCTTATAGATATAAAAAGAACGTAGCTTCTAGAGGCATAAGGACTATGCTTTATGCAAAGCTTTTTAAAGGCTAATTTTAGCCTTAATAGCTCCTTTACTAATTATTAGATTAACGGAATAAACGACGAAGTAAGATAGGAAAGAAATAGGTAGTAAAAGACCTTTTTAAACGGTATTAAGATTTAAAAGATTTTCGAAAGGCAATAAGCAACGAAATTAACGAAAAAATTAAAATCTACCCCCTTTACTACTTTTTAAGGCTACTTCTTTAAAGACCCTGCTTTTTCTTTAGCCCCTTCGTTACCTTTTTGCCTTTATAAAAGACGGCATTATTATATAGACTATTTTTATTTTAACGAAAAACTATAACTAAATAGCTAGAAACCGAACAAGGAAATCTAAAAAACGATTAGCGAATTGCTTACTATCTCTTATATTAAAGCCTCGGTCGAAAACGCCCTTTATAAGGCCGAAAAATATAAATCTATAAATCTTAAATCGGATTTTAAATTCTTTAAGAACCTAGATTTAATAGATATATTAATACAGGCCGTAGCTATAGCTAAAACGGCCCCTTATACTATATTATAAGTACCTATATATACATACTTATTAACAACCTTATTTATTCTTAATTACGGATTAGATTAGTATATTTATAACGCTTAAGACCGCTTCTTAAATCATATACTAACGTAAGCCTTAGCTTTAATAAGCTCCGGAGAATCTTATATCCTTAAATATAGCACCGTGTTTATAGAAATTTTAACTCGATTCTTTTAGTTAAATAACGTTGCCTTTATACTAACTTTTTATATAAGCATTGTGTTACGGAATCCAGACGGCCACGCCTAGACTCCTTACTCTACTCTTAAGGAAGCCCTATAAAACCCCGCGATAAGAACGCCCGGAGCACGCACTACGAAGGCTCGCTTAAGGAGATACGACGAACATTACTAATTAGACCCCGTTAAGGTTTCCGGGATATAACTACGGAGGGTTAAGAGCCTACCTAACTATAGTTTACGATATCTTTAACTAAGGGAGATACCGTAGAAACTATTAAGCGGATTCCGCCGGTATCTTTAAGGGATTTTTAAGGATTTTTACGGGATATCTTAACTATAGTTCGACTTATTTTTAACTATAAAAGCACCTTAAAAGATATAGGATAAACCTTACCGCGATTTTTAAGGGATATCTAAGGATATTTAGGGGATTTTCCCGACTATAGTTTATAGTATTTTTAACCGGGCTTATACTTAGTTTATTAAGCGATTTTACGAGGATATCTACGGTTTATTTTATATACTATAGATAGTATAGTTAAAGATTCTTAAAATTAGCTTAAAGAACTAAGTATAAAGTAGCTAGCTATACCTTTAAGAATAAATAAGCTTTTTACTATTTTTAAACCCTTATATACGTTTATATACGGTAATTAGTCTATTATACTAGCCTAACTAATAGTAATTAGTTTATAGTACCGGCCTTAACCGGCGGTAATTAGTCTATAGTACCGGCCTTAACTAGCGGTAATTAGTCCGCGCCTTATCCCCTTATCCTTATACTATAAGGCGTAGTAAATAGTAGTAATTCCTACCTATTTAAATAGAAATCCCTTAAATATCCGCTAAGCTAAAAGCGACTATATCGCATAATTAAGTACTTATCTTATAGGAAGTTAGATACTAAACGATATTTTCTTCGGTAAAAAGCTCTTATTAGCCTTTAAGTCTAACCTTAATAATAAGCACCTTTTCCTTAACGCGCTTATAATAGAACTTTAAGATAAGCAGGCCGTAAAAGCGGAAAAGGCCGCGGCCTACTAAGCATACTAGTTTAATAATCTCCCTTACCCCTTTTTAAGGTACTATACCGCAATAGCTTACGGAGCTAGATAGGACGTAAAATAAGTCCCGCTTAGCTAAGCTAAGACTACTACCCTTTAAGAGGCAATCCGCTTTTAAAATACTAATAAAGGATAAACTATAAAACGATAAAATCTTTACGATTAAGTAAACTAAATTCGGTATTACTTAAACGGATCGATTATCCTTTAAATAGAAAAAGTAAAGATAAGCCGACCTTAAAACTATCCGGCTCCCCGCTTACTAAATATCCTCCGGATCGAGCCTATAATAAAGTTACTCTTTCTTTAAGACGATAAGCTTAGCGGATATTTCTACCGTATACTGCTAATAGAGTTTAGCTTAAAGGCCTTAACCGGAAATCCGCTTTAAAGGATACTTAGCAGTTTCTTAGTTTAATATTACTATTTAGCCTTATCCGCTATAGCCGCGCTAATTAAGGCATTTTTAAGACTCTTAATTAATAAAAACGAGCCTCCTATACTAAGGGCCTTATAATATACCGGATTCCGGAACGCGTATAAAATAAAAGGTTAAGCACCTAGCGAGAGTATTAAGACTAAGACCTTAATAATAAGTAATAAGGACGCGGTAAGCGATACCCTTAGCGGGCTAAACCTATCTATACTAAGCGCGTAGATATTAAGACTAAGTATAGCCTTAAGCCCCTTAGTAAGAATAGTAGTAATATTAAACGAACAATTCCTTAGTTTCTTTTAAGCACTAAGAAAAGAAAACGCGCTTATTAAGCCCTAGGAAAAACCTTAACTATAAGCTAAGGACGTAAGGAGATTTAATCTATTAAGACCTCTAAAAGCATCCTTCGATAAAGTCTAAGAAGATAATAAAGCTAATACGTTTTAAAGAGTAGACTATTTTATCGACTTTATCCGCCGAAACGCTAGTAAAGGCAAGGCCTACGCGGACGAATTAGCTATTTAATTGCCCTTTTTCCTTTAAAGAAGTGCGGCGGAATAGTATTTTAAGGACCTCTTAAAGCTATAATAAGAAGAACTTAGCGAGCCCGGCGTTAAACTAAGCTAATAGATATCCGCCCTATAAAAACGGTTCGGAATCCGCTTAAATATAGCAATATAGGCACTTAATAAAGAGCACTTTACTATCGAAGATATAGTAGTAAGATCCGACTTTAAGTCTTAGATATCGCGCTTATAATATAAAGCTAAGGCCGCGCTTTACTAGCTAGACTACTTAACTATAGTAATCTACTAAAAGCTAAATATCTACCTATAAAAATCCCTATAACGCTTAATAAAGAACGAGGATATTAATAGATAGATTAATAAATATAAGGAAATTCTTCCTTAGCTATAAGTTAAATATACTTAAGGATCTTAAAAGCACTTACTAGCGCGAAAGAAATAAGTCTAACTTATAAAAAGGCGAGGGCCGACTAGCTATACTCTATACGCACTTAAAGAATAGTTTAGGACGCCCCGGCTATCTATTAAAAGCTTATTAAGACTAAGGGTTACGTTTTTAAACCGCTTAGTAAGGACGGATATACCTCGGGCTTTATAGCGCTCGCTAAGTTAAAGAAGAAACCCGCCCGAAAAGCTAAGAATATAAGTTAAGGTCCTCCGGCTTAAGAGAGAAAGGACCTTTAAGACTATATACTCGCTAATACTAAAGCTAAAACGGGTATACCCTATAACTAAGGAAAGAACTACGGTAAAGACTATCGACTATCTAAAGGATAAAGAGTATAATATAAAAGAAGCTTAGTTAAATACCGATAAAAGCTTAAAAGAAACTACAATCTATACTATAGTAAACTTAGTATAGGAGGCCGATAAAGTATGCGGATTTTACGGCGAAGCATTCCCCTTAAAAAATAAGCTTTACCGATATATCGAAGATAAATACCCCCCTAACCTTAACTAAGACGTTGCTATATAAAGACGTAGCTTAGTATAGTAAGTAGTTATTCGGAAGCTATAAAGCGTTTAAATAGTTAAGGCTTCCCCCGATATTTAGCTATTAAACCCTAATAGGCCGTTACGATTTACCTACGTATACTTACTAATCTATAAAAAAGAAGGGCCTAAGATAAGCATTAAAGCCTATATAGATACCGGGGTAGACTAAAGCTTTATTTAAGCCGACTTAGTAAAGACCTTTTAAGACATAACTATAAACTCTTCGTAACGAATTCTTATTTAAGGAGTAAGAAGAATAGCTACTATTAAATAAGCGGAATTTACCGCTTATATACTAAGAAGGCTAAATAGCAGCCTCGCGGTCGTAAAGGTAAGGATCGGCGCTTAGATAGTAAAACGCTTAGCGGCTAATATATTACTTAGCTAAGACTTTTTAGTTCCTTACTTAAAGGACTTTATTAACTCTATATTAGTCTTACGGATCGGGGCATATAAAGGGATTAAAGCTAAAGTTAAGATAGTCTAGCTAAGACTAGCGATACGTAGATAAGTGATTTGCTTAATTATTATGATAATTCTAGCTAGTTCTAGCTACGCCCTACCTATATAGGTCCGGGCGCCGCTATCGGGGCATAATATAATATTTTTCCTTAATAACCCTAGGCTCGCTTAGATAATAATGCAAAATTATATAAGCTTTATAGCGATAAACTATTTTAAGGAACTACTAATACTCCGCTAAGGCTAAAAGGTAAGGATAATCACGGACCTAAATAAGTAGTTTTAGCTATATAAGAAGGTTAACGCCACTACTCTTTTAGCGGAAGCCCTTATAAAAAATCTAGATAGAATAAACCCCGCTAAGGACTTCTTATAAAAGGATCCTACTATAAACTATAAACTCGGAATTAGCTAAACTAAGGACCTACCCGAACTTACTACTAATAAGGGCGTCCGGATCTACGCTTAAGACTTAAAATACGTATTAAAAGTCTAAGATATCCTTTAATCGTTTCCCCGCCTTTAAAAGGACGAGGGAGTAATATATATAGACAAATCCGAATATATACGCATTCCTTTAGTAAAAGAATAGTAATACTAATAAGTCGCCTTAAGATTATACTTATTAAGTAATAAAGATAAGAAGGTAGTAGATATAATATTCGGCTAGCTAACTATATAAGGCCGATTAAAACGAGTTTACGGGCTAACCCCGTTTGCGGCGCTAGTATTTATAGTATAAAAGATAGTAGATAAAAAGGAGAAGGGATAAGTAATCGTAGACTTATAAGGGATTAACGCCGTTATTACCTTAAACGTATACTTAATGCCCCTTTAAAGCGATATAATTAAACGCCTTTAAGGAAAGAAGTTTATTAGTGCGGTAAACGTATAATTGTTTTTCTACTAGTTCTTAATTTACTAAGACTACTAAGAAAGGTTTATAGTTATAAGCTATCGCGGGCTAAAAAGTTTACTAATAATACTTATAGGCTTTAAGAACTCCCCGGCATACGTTTAAAGGTTTATTAATAACGTCTTCCGTAGATACTAAGAATACGCGGCGGCTTATATTAACGATATTATTATCTACTCCGATACGGCCGAAAAATACCTTTAATATTTAAAGGCTATATTCCGCGCCTTTTATAATTATAATATTACCTTATCCGGACTAAAGTCCTTCTTAGCGTACCTATCTATATAGCTCCTTAGATTTAAGGTAAACGCTCTTAGCTTAATAAATATAGACGAACGCGTGCGAGCCTTAAGGGATATCGCGTTCTTAAAGAACCTTTAATAGCTTAAGAAATAGATTAGCCTTACCGGGTAGCTACGCTATATAGTCTCGCATTTTGCTAAGGAAGTCGATATCTTATAAAAATAAAAAACGGAGCTACTCCGGGTAAGATAGGAAGAAGGAGTCCCCTTAAGGGGCTAAGGACGGGCTTAATACGCCGTAAAAGCCGCTTTCTAGCTTACTTCGGAAGAAGAAGAGGCCTTCGCGACTTTAATTAAGAAACTTACTAAGCCTTAAACGATTTACTACTTCGACCCCGCTTAATAACTATTTATCTAAATCGATATATCCCGAGAATACGGAGTAGCGGCTATAGCTTTTTACTTAAAAGAAGGCACGGAATAGGATAAAAAGACGCTATTAGCCTAGACTAAGGTCTAGCTTATTGTTTACTTAAGCCGCGCCCTTTAAGGCGGAGAACCCCGATACTAGCCTATAAAACTTAAAGTAGCCGGTTTAATATAAGTAGTACGTAAGCTATATATTATAGTACTATCTATAAAAACGCTATAAATAGTTATTTTTACTAACTATACGAGCACTTATAAATTTATATACTAAAAATCCCTATTCCTTATTAATATAAAATCTAATAATAAGCTAGTCCTTGCGTCTTAATACTTAAGCTAATTCCCGCTTAAGGTATGCTATATCTTAGGCGTCGAAAACGTTATGCTAGACGCGCTCTTATATTTACCGTACTAAAACGATAAGCCGGTATCCTTAAACTAAAAAGGGGAATTAAAACGTATTTAGGAAGACGAGATAATAAACCGTATATTCCTCTATACGGAAGCATTAATTAAATTGCCGCTTTACTAAAAAATAATCGACGGATATATAGAAGATATATAGTAAGCAAAAATTATAGCATAGCTTAGCGATAAGGATAGGGTCCCCGGACTCCTATTCTTTTAGTTATAAAGGTTACTATACTTTATAGAGAACGACGGACGCCGGAGACTATATATCCTTAAGACTTACGCTAAGGAGATCGTTAAAGACGCCTACGCTAAATACTTTTATACCGGCCGCACGCGTATATAGTAAGACCTATCTAAAAGCTTCTCGATCCTACGGCTTAGTAAATACGTAAACGAGGTTATAGACGGCTACGATACTTACTACTATAACTAAACCGATTAAAGCAAGACGCTAAGATAGCTTATCTTAATTTAAAGCCCGCCGGTTTTATACTATATTATAATAATAGACTTTATTACTAAGCTCTTAATAGTCTAAGCTAAATAATCCTTATAAAAAGATCCTATAAAGAACTTTTTTAATACCTTACTAACTATAACCGATAAATTCTTAAAAATATATCTCCTT
>JAPEBW010000416.1:0-55606 GCA_027405785.1 Ophiocordyceps robertsii | reverse complement strand
ATTTTTATATATATAACAACGTTATAAGTTAGGCTTGTTCTAAGCAAAAATTAGTTACTCTCTCTACGTGCGAGGCAGAATATATAGGCCTTAGGAAGGCTGCAAAAGAAGCTATATATTTAAATAGTCTCTTTACTGCAATTACTAGAGATTTATCTATTAAGATCTTAAATAGTATTCCCTCTATTTTAATAGATAATACTACTGCTATTAAGCTAGTAGAAATTCCTAAATTCTATAAGCGTACTAAACATATACGTGCTATATACTACTATATAAGAATAAATATAAGAAGTAAAGAAATCAGGGTCTTCTATATTAAATTAAAAGATAATATAGCTAATATATTTACTAAGGAATTAAGTCTTACTTTAATTAATAGGTTTAAGACCGGATTATCCTTAGTATAAGAGGTCCTATAAATAAAAGGAGTAGTTAAAGGTTATTCCTTTGCTTTTTATACCTTTCCTCCTACTAGGTTTTTTCCCTTTAAAAAGGTTTCTTAAATAAAGATTAAAAGAACTAGGTTTTTAAAATTACTATTTATTCTTTCCTCGAGACTAGGCTACCTATTTTACGCCTAGATAATAGAACTTTAGAGTTTTCCTTCTATAAGGTTTTTTTAAAAGTATATACCTTATAATATTTTTTCTTAAAAAGAAAGGTTTTTTATATATCCTAGGTATAAGAGAGGTTTTCCTATATAACTAAGGACTTTACCTTATATATATACTACCCTAATAAATTAGTAAAGAGTATATAAATCTACTCTTTAAGGGAGGCTATAAGAAAGTGATTTTACTACTTTAATAAATCAGCTATTTAATCCTTACTAAATTAGCTAAGTATAAGGGGGTGTATAAATTATATAAAAACTCGCATTAAATAGCCTAGCTTCGGCTCGTCATTTTCCAGGTCTTTACGTCCTTATACGATGTCTATAACGTTATATACGGAACTAAGGAGGTTGGGGTAGCTAGATAAAACAAAGATCCGCACTAACCTTAACTAACTTCAAACACGAATTGCCGCATAAGGAAGGGGCATCTAGCCACGGGGTAAATTGCTTTGAAATTAACATTCCTTGGGCTTTAAGACCGCCCGAAGGCCGGTCCGGATATGTCACTCCGTTCCCTCACATTTATCTATAAAAGGCGAATCTCCCGCCACTAAATAGCTAGAGATTCTACAAGCACTTACGCACTTAATTCTTCATCAATCAATTCTAGCTAAAATCCTGCCTTATATAACATCGACTCCTCTATTACGTGATATTACGTGATCTCCTAATTTCCCTATAATTTCGCTGCTGCTCTAACCTTTTACACTTTTTAACCCGTAATAGCTTACAACTATAAACCTTTCTTAGTAGTCTTAATAAACTAAGAACTAGTAAAAAAACGATTATATATCTACTATATTAATAAACTTCTTTCCTTAAAGGCGTTTTATTATATCGCTTTAAAAGGGCATTAAGTAAGCGTTTAAAGTAGTAATAGCGTTAATCCCTTATAAGTCTATAACTACTTATCCCTTTTCCTTTCTATTTACTATCTTCTATATTATAAATACTAGCACCGTAAATAAGGTTAGCCCGTAAACTTATTTTTATTAGCTTTATATAGTTAGCTAGCTAAATATTATATTTACTACCTTTTTATCTTTATCGCTTAATAAGTATAATCTTAATACGACTTATTAATATTACTATCCTTTTACTAAAAGAATACGTATATATTTAGATTTATCTATATATACTACTCCCTTATTTTTTTTAAAGCGGGGAAACGATTAAAGAATATCTTAGACTTTTAATACGTATTTTAAGTCTTTAGCGTAGATCTAAACGCCTTTATTAGTAGTAAGTTTAAGTAGGTCCTTAGTTCGGCCGATTTTAAGTTTATAGTTTACTATAAGATCTTTTTATAGGAAGTCCTTAGCGGGGTTTATTCTATCCGGATTTTCTATAAAAGCTTCCGCTAAGGGAGTAGTAGCGTCGACCTCCTTATATAGCTAAAACTACTTATTAAGGTCCGTGATTATCCTTACCTTTTAGCCTTAGCGGAGTATTAGTAGTTCTTTATAATAGTTTATCGCTATAAAGCTCTTATAATCTTAAATTATTATTTAGGCGAGCTTAAGGTTATTAAGGAAAAATATTATATTACCCCTTACTAGCGGCGCCCGGACCTATATAAGTAGGGCGTAGCTAAAACTAGCTAAAATCGTTATAATAACTAAGTAGATTACCTATTTATATATTGCTAGTCTTAGCCGGACTATCTTAACTTTAGCTTTAATCCCTTTATAGACCTTAATTTATAAGACTAATATAAAGTTAATAAGTCCCCTTAATAAGGAACTAAAAAGTCTTAGCCGAGTAATATATTAGCCGCTAAGCGTTTTACTATTTAAGCGCTAATCCTTACTTTTATAACCGCAAGGCTACTATTTAGCCTTCTTAGTATATACGTGGTAAATTCTGCTTATTTAATAGTAGCTATCCTTTTTACTTCTTAAATAGGAATTTATTAAGAGGAGTTTATAATTACGTCTTAAAAGGTCTTTACTAAGTCGGCTTAAATAAAGCTTCGGTCTGCCTTAGTATCTATATAAGCTTTAATACTTATCTTAGGCCCTTCTTTTCCGTAAACTAGTAAGCGTATATAGGTAAATCGTAACGGCCTATTAAGGTTTAACGGCTAAATATTAAGGGAAGCCTTAACTATCTAAACGCTTTATAGCTTCCGAATAACTACTTACTATACTAAGCTACGTCTTAGTTAAGGTTAAGGGGGTGTTTATTTTCGATATATTAATAAAGCTTATTCTTTAAAGGGAATACTTCGCTATAAAATCCGTATACTTTATTAGCCTCTTATATTAAGTCTGCTATAATATAAATTATAGTTTCCTTTATGCTTTTATTAGTATTTAACTAAGCTCTTTTTATATTATACTCTTTATCCTTTAAATAGTTATTAGTCTTTACTATAGTTTTTTCCTTAGTCGCGGGGTATACCCGCTTTAGCTTTAGCGTTAGCGAGCGTATAGTCTTAAAGATTCCTTTTTTTTAAGCTAAAGGACCTCGGCTTATATTTCTAGCTATTTAGGCGGATTTCTCCCTTAACTTAGCAAGCGCTATAAGGCCCGTAGTATATCCGCCTTTACTAAGCGATTTAAGAACGTAACCCTTAGCCTTAGCAAGCCCTTAATAAATAGCTAAGGCGTCCCGGACTATCCTTTAAGTACGTATAAGGTACGGCTAGTCGGCCTTTACCTTTTTATAGGTTATACCTATTTCTTTTACGCTAGTAAGTGCTTTTAAGATCCTTAAGTATATTTAACTTATAGCTAAAGAAGAATTTTCTTATATTTATTAATTTATTTATTAATATCCTTATTTCTTATTAAATATTATAAGGATTCTTATAAATAAATATATAGCTTTTAGTAAATTATTATAGTTAGGTAATTTAGCTAGTAAAGCGCGGCCTTAGCTTTACGTTATAAGCGCGATATTTAAGACTTAAAGTTAGATCTTATTACTATATCTTCGATAGTAAAGTGCTTTTTATTAAGTGCTTATATCGCTATATTTAAGCGGATTTTAAACCGTTTTTATAAGGCGGAGATTTATTAGCTTAGTTTAATACTAAGCTCGCTAAGTTCTTTTTATTATAGTTTTAAGAGGTCTTTAAAATACTATTCCGCCGCACTTCCTTAAAAGAAAGAGGGTAATTAAATAGCTAATTTATTTATATAAGCCTCGCCTTTATTAACGTTTTAGCAAATAAAGTTAATAAAACGGTTTACTCCTTAAAACGTACTAGCCTTATTATCTTTTTAGACTTTATTAAAGGATACTTTTAAAGGTCTTAATAGGTTAAATCTCCTTATATCCTTAGCTTATAGTTAAGGTTTTTCTTAAGGCTTAGTAAGTATATTTTCTTTTCTTAGTGCTTAAAGGAGACTAAGGAATTATTCGTTTAATATTACTACTATTCTTACCGGGGGGCTTAAGGCTATACTTAGTCTTAGTATTTATACGCTCGGTTTAAATAGGTTTAGCTTACTAAGGGTATCGCTTACCGCGTCCTTATTACTTATTATTAAGGTCTTAGTCTTAATACTCTCGCTAAGCGCTTAACCTTCTATCTTATACGCGTCTCGGAATCCGGTACGCTATAATGCCCTTAGCGTAAAAAGCTCGTTTTTATTAATTAAAAGTCCCGAAAATGCTTTAGTTAACGCGGCTATAGCGGATAAGGTTAAACGGTAATACTAAACTAAGAAACTACTAAGTATTCTTTAAAGCGGATTTCCGGTTTAGGCCTTTTAGCTAAACTTTATTAGTAGTACGCGGTAAAAATATCTACTAAGCTTATCGTCTTAAGGAAAGAGTAACTTTATTATAAGCTCGATTTAAAGGGTATTTAATAGGCGGGGAGCCGGATAGTTTTAAAGTCGGCTTATCCTTACCTCTTTTCTTTAAAGGATAATCGATCTGTTTAAGTAATACTAAATTTAGTTTACTTAGTTATATAGGTTTTATCGTTTTATAGTCTATCTTTTATTAGTATTTTAAAAGCGGATTGCTTCTTAAAAAGTCGTAGTTTTAGCTTAGCTAAGCGGGACTTATTTTACGTCTTATTTAGCTTTATAGGCTATTGCGGTATAGTACCTTAAAAAAAGGTAAAGAAGATTATTAAACCGGTATACTTAGTAAGCCGCGGCCTTTTCCGCTTTTACGGCCTACTTACCTTAAAGTTTTATTATAAGCGCGTTAAGGAAGAGGTGCTTATTATTAAAGTTAGACTTAAAAGCTAATAAGAGCTTCTTACTAAAGAAAATATCGTTTAGTATTTAACTACTTATAAGATAAGTACTTAATCGTGCGATATAATCGCTCCTAGCTTAGCGGATATTTAAAGGATTTCCGTTTAGATAAGTAAGAATTACTACTATTTACTATGCTTTATAGCATAAGGATAAAGGGATAAGGCGCGGACTAATTACTATTAATCGGGGCCGGTACTATAAACTAATTACTGCTAGTTAAGGCTAGTATTATAGACTAATTACTGCTAGTTAGGCCGGTATAACGGACTAATTACCGTATATAAACGTATATAAAGGTTTAAAAATAGTAAAAAGCTTATTTACTTTTAAAGGTATAGCTAGCTACTTTATACTTAGTTCTTTAAGCTAATTTTAAGGATCTGTAACTATATTTATTTATAGTATATAAATAAACTATAAATATCCTTATAAAATCGCGTAATAAACTAAGTATAAGCCCGGTTAAAAATACTATAAACTATAATCGGGGAAATCCCTTAAATATCCTTAAATATCCTTAAAAAATCGCGGTATTACGGGCTACGCTATAAGAAAAGCTATAGTTATACTATAGCGAACGACTTAAAGTCGGGCCGACGTATAGCTAAAGTTATATAGGACTTTACCTAAACTTAGCCCGAGTTTAACCTAAACTTAACCTAAGTACGGGCTACTTAAGCGACCTTTATAAGGTATAAAGCTATATAGCTTAGATAAAGATTTCCCCCTTTCCTCTTTAGCTTTAAATAAATAATTATTTAGCTATATACTACTAAACTAAGTATACGTAGGCCCTTAATATATTTAAAGCTCCTTTTAAATAAGGTTATACGACTTAAGAAAAGACTCGCTAACTACGATATAGCGCGAGTAAGAAGCTTACTTAGTATAAGGGGGCTATGCTTATACGGCTTAGAAGGGAGGGCTAAGAGAGGCCGATATTTAAATAAGGGTTAAATAAGCGATCCTCTCGCTATAAGCAAGGGCCGTTAAAACGAGCTACTAAGTTTAAGTAAGCTAGTAGTAGATTTAATAGCTAATAAGCTAGTTCGGGGCCTTAATATAAAAGCTAAAGGAGACGGTAAGGATATATATATAAGGAGGGGCCGGCCTATTAACCGGTAGTTTAATGCTACCTTATAATATAATAGCGGGGGCCGTAATACCCGCAATAAAGAAAAAAGCAATAAAAAAGAAGGACTAGCGGAAGCTAATCCTAGCGCTAGGGAAATTTAACGGCTAGCGGCGCTACTTTACGCCTTAAGCATAATATATACGAGAAAAGTGCGAGATTAACTAAGACTTCTTCTTAAGCTTAAAGGAGGTTTTCTACTTAATTTATAACTACTTAAATATAGGGCTATAATAAACCGTAGTAACTTACTATAGTACCGGCGCGGACCGAGGTTACGACTAGTAAGAAATCCTTAAGTACCTTAATTCGATTTACTTTAATATCGATATCTAATCGCGGGCGGCGGCGGCTATCCGCATAATTAAATAAGAAGAGAACTAAACGTTCGCGGCGTTCCTCCTTAAGTTCGAGTAAAGGCTCTTTAAGGTAGGAGGGGGGTCGTAGCTATACGATATATAGATCGTGTTCTTAAAAGGCGCTTTAAGCCTTCGCTTTAAGGAGGCGCTCGCAATAGTTAACCTCCTAACTTTAAGCTTTTTAGCGTATACTAACCGGGTAGCGTAGATCGCGGTAAAGCTAAAAAGGGTTTAGTAAACTAAGTAGCCGTTTTAAGGCCGGAAGAAGGTAATAAGAGGGGGAACTTAAGACTAAAAGAACTTAAAGAGTAATACCTTAATAAGTAAAATTAACGCTATAACCTAGCTAGGAGGAGGATAAAGCCGGCTTAATATATAGAGGTATTTTGCTTATAAGATAATAAGGTATATCGCCCGCTTTTATAAAAAGAAGAAAGAAAGAACCTTATAGGTAGCTATAGCTATAACTAAAGAGGTAACTAAAGCGGATTCCGATTTAAGAAAAAAGGAACCTTAGCGTAAAGTTAAGCGCTAAAAGAAAAGGAGAAATAGTAAGCGGCTTAAAGGTTAATAAGGAAGCACCTTACGCTAAACTTAGTATTACTTAAGGTTAGTATTAATAAGAAGAAGGGGCTTAACGCACTTATAGATATAGGCTATAACTACTATACTATAGTAAGTAAGGGGGTAGCGATAAGGCTATAGATGCCCTTCGCGGATAAGATAAGGAGGCTGCTATAGCCTTTTTTAAAGGATATACTAACGCTTTAGATAAAGGGGATCGTAGCGTTTAAGATAGAGATTAACGGGCACGTAAAATAGATATTCGCCTATATAGTACTAAAGTTAAGCTACGATATGTTTTTAAGGAGACCGTAGATAAAGAAGAACGAGGTAGTTTATAATGCTAAGGGGGATCGGATCCGGCATAAAAAAGCGGGGATTTAGATTAGCCTTTAAGGATTAAAGGAAGCCGCGAAGATTGCGAATATTTAAGAGGCGAAGCTAGTAAGCGCCTTTATCTTCGCAGCGGAGTGCTAATAGGAAAGGGCCTAAAGGGATAGCTAGGGGCGATAACGAGCGCTCGATATAAAGGCGGTTACGATAAAGGATATAAAAAGAGCCTTTTAGTTAAAAACGCCGGTTAACTTAGTAGACTATATCTTAGCTTAAGCACTATAAGCTTATTTAGACCTTTTCGCACCTATAAAGGCACTTAAGCAACCCCTATTTTAACTAAGTATAGACTATAAGATTTATCTTACCTTAAATAAAGATAATAAAGAGCCGCTATTACTATAAGGGCCCTTTTATAATATATTAAAGGAAGAACTCCTTATCCTTTAAAAGACCTTAAACGAGCTATTAAAGGCGAACCTTATCCGCTTAAGCAGTTCGTTAGCCGCGGCGCCGGTATTATTTATAAGGAAGGCTAATAGCCGACTACGCTTTTACTATAATTACTAAGCCTTAAATATAATTATAAAGAGAGACTAATATACGCTACTATTAATTTTAGAAACGCTAAGGATACTAGTAAAGGTATATTAGTTTACGAAACTTAACGTTATCGTAGCGTTTTATAAGATTAAAATCGCAAAGGGCTATAAGTTTAAGACGGCCTTTTAAACGAGGTTTAGACTATTTAAATAGTAAGTATGCTTATTTAGCCTTATAAGAACGCCGGCTACCTTTTAGCGCTATATTAACTAAGTACTAAAAGACTACCTTTATAAGTTCGTTATAGCGTATATAGATAACGTTTTAATCTACTTATTAAGGTCGCTCCGCGACTACTAAAAGAAAGTAGCGAAGGTACTTAAAAGGTTATAAAAGGTAGGCCTTATACTAAACCTATAGAAATACGACTTTATAATAAAAGAAGTAAAGTACTTAGGTTTTCTTATATAAGCTAAGGGTAAGGTTTAGTGCGACTTAAAGAAAATCTAGGCTATTTAAATATAGTAAGCGCTAAGGAACGTAAAGGGCGTTCGGAGCTTCTTTAAGTTTGCGAATTACTACTATACCTTTATCCCGCTTTATACTAAGGCCTCGCAGTGCTTAAACGGCCTTTATAAAAAGAACGCGATATTCTTATAGACTAATAAGCACTAAGCTACGTTTAAGTTTATCCGAGAAGCATTTTATAACGCGCTAATACTATAGCTATACGACCTTAAAAGGGAAATATACTTAAAGGCGGACTACTTTAAATATATAATAAGCGGCATACTAACATAAGTAAGACTAAACGGGATATAATACTTAATAAGGTTCTTCTTAAAACGACTTAATATAGCGGAGTATAATTACTTAATCTATAATAAGGAGTTGCTTACGATTATATAATACTTAAACTTTTAAGGGGTAAAGTTATATAATACGCTAACGTTTACGGTGCTAATAAATTATAAGAATCTAAAGTACTTTATAATAAAGAAGAAGTTAAATAAAAGGTAAAGTAGATAAGCGATAAAGCTCGCTTTATATAACTTTATATTAAAGTACCGCTTAAAGAGGTTAGCGGTAGTACTTAATGCTTTATCGCGCCGCAATTAAGATAAGCTAAAAAAGGTATTTAATAAGAGGGAAATAGGATATATAGTATAAATAATCCTAGATAGCGCGCGATTAATAAGATATTAAGTCCCCTTTAGCGGCAAGCACGTAAACCTCCTATAATAGTTAATATAAAAAGAGCGTACTATCGTAATAATATAAGAAAGGGAGGAAAACGCGGGGTTAATCGCTTATATAAGTAAGGCAGATAACCCCGCACCTTAAGATAAAAGTAAGGCGAATAAGGGCGGAGTTTAAGTAGAACTTAACCTAAACTTAAGCTAAGACGCGCTTAAGGAATAAGTACGACCGGCCTATATATTTAATAAGTAAGAGATATAAGAGCGGTAAATAGCAATACTATAAAAAGATAAGGAGTACTAAGTAATATTTTAAGTAATATAGAATAACGACCGGTCGCTTACCTTAAAATAGCAATTAAAAGTTTAAGTAAGCGAGTATATAATTAATATAAAAAGGCGCCTTCGCTTTAAAGACCGACTTTAGGTATTAAGTAAGGCTTAATACCTTAAGGAGGGGGAGGATAAAAAGCTAGATAAGCTTTAGGTATTAATCGCTTAGCGGATATATAACTTAATAGCGGTAGGATACTTAAGGCGCGAAGGGATACTCGCGATACTAGCTTAAGAGTTCTTTTAGCCGGGCTAGTTATTAACGGTGCGCTAGCTTATCGCGAACTATAAGCTATGCGGTAAGGGGTATATTTAAAGGTAACTCCGGAAAGGGCTTCTCCGACTATTACCGCCCCTTATATAGCTATTTATATACTTAATAATAAACTTTATAGTCGACTTACTGCTAATAAGGACTAAAGGCTCTTAGAACCTTTAAATAATAATAAACTAGCTAATAAAAGCAATAACTTTAAAAGTAATACTAATAATAAAAGTAGTAGTATACGCTACTAAGTTTATATAATCCTACTTCCGCTTTTATAAAATACTAAAATCTATTATCTTAAATTAAGGGATAAACTAAATAAAGCAATTTTAAAAGGAATTTTACTAATAAACCGGGGTTTAAAAGAAACTAAGTTTAGCTTACTACCTATAAACCGATAAAGTAACGGAGCGCGCGAACTAAGAGGTATAAGCGTACCTCCGTATATATATCTATTATAAGTAAGACGATTAAGGGGCATAGCTACCCTACGCTTAAGCGGCGCTTAATAATCGGGTAGCGTCGATAATAGGTATAAGCCCCTTTTTCGCTACGTATAAGTATAATATTAAGCTAATTTAGATTATATAAGAGGAGGGACCGCTTATACTAAACGCGGAGAGCGTATAAAGCTTCGTATAAAAGATAAGGGAAGTTACTAACTTCCTTTAAACGGCGATCGCCGCGTTATAAATAAGGTAAAAGGAGACGGCGAACCGGTCTTATATGCCGGTAAAAAGACTTTAAGTAAGCAATAAAGTATAGCTAGATATAAGGAAGTATACTATAGATAGGCCTTACTAAAAGCTTAACTAGCTATACTAAAAGTATACTATAATAAAGGTAGTTAGCCTATATATAGTAAAACTTAATATGCTAAGGAGGGTATATAAGAGGCTATATATAAAGTTCCTCCGCCGCGTAGCGGATAACCCCTTACTTAGCTAAGTAGTTAATAATTACTAGCTACCGCTAGTAATTAAGGAAGACGATAAACTAAAGTACGTTATAAAAAAGATTAAGTAAGCTTAGTAAAGATAGATTAAAAAGGGGAGATAGCGCTAAGTTTTAGTAAAGTAATATAAGTACGCTAACTTAATATAGTAGCTAATTAGCGACTTTTAGGATATAATCGCTTTAAAGGAATTTAAAGGGCAGTATAGCAACGTAATAAAGAACGACGGGGGCAAGGCGGAAGGATAATAGTAAGCTAAGCCGGGGAGTAAGGGATAGGATAAGGGAAGTAGCGGAGAAAAGGAGGAAAACTAAGAAAAACGAGAGGAAGTTTTAAGCTACGCCTAGCAAACATTAAGACGATTTTAAACGAGAAGTATAAGGAGGATATGCTATAAACGCGTACTAAGCATAAATAATAATAAGATAGATAAGGGATACGATAAGATATAATAAGATATAGAGTAGATATAGATAAGATATATAAAGAACTACGACTTAATTAAAGTAAACTACTTACTACTTACTAATACCGATAAATTAATCTTAAATATTAAGGTATATTTAGGCCTAGCGCGCTATAGTAGCAATATAAGCTAACTCCGTATACTATAGTAATTATTAGTAATATCTCTTTAGCTAGCGTTTATTAAGGATCGGGGAACGTATATATAAGTTAGTATAGCAATCCTTAAACGTCCTTTAAGATATATAATCTTAAAGTGCGTTTACGGCGGCGATTATATTACTAATATACTAATATCGCGTTAGCGTTATATCCTATATAGTCTAAAAACGGGGATATATAAGTAAATAGCATAACCTAGCGCGGGTATAGGCAAAATAATTACGGGCGCGGGGCGAGGCTTAATTTTAATAAGCCTTATACTAAGTGTCCGCGTTAGGAGATACTATACGTTTAATATATATAAGGTAGGGGGGGCGCCGTATAGTAATGCTATATATCGCGCTCCGCTTACTAAGCGACGATAGCGGGCGCGAAGACTAATATAAAGGCGGTAGCGTATAATCGCCGGGCGTGCTAAGAGGCGCCGGACGGGTAGACGACTATAACATAGCGGGAGATAGGGCCCGGGGGGTTATAATAAATATATTAAGGCGCGGCGCGGCGAAGCTATTATAAAAGGGGGCGCGCGCGTAAGTAGATTAGTAATTAAAAAAGGAAAAGAAAGAAGAGAGGGAGAGGGAGAGAGGAAGGGTATTTATACTTAAGGACCGTAAGCGGCGGGTAAGAAAGACGTGCCTTAAGCATTAATATTAGCGGTAAGCAAAGGAGATACGTTATACCGCCTTAGCGCTATTAAGGACGATATAGCGGCGCGGATAAGTAAGCGTATAACGTGTCCGACGCCTTAACGCAATATTATTTAGAGAAGCATTAGCGTATAATTATAAGTATAATAAGGATAACTATACCGATTAACGCTAAGTACGGAGCGGGGGGGGCGGGGCGCCGATATTAAATACCTTAGTGCGCGATAGCTTAAAAAGGGGATAGTATTATAGGCTACGCTATAAGAAGAGCTATAGTTATACTATAGCGAATAACCCGGAGTCGGGCTAATATATAGCTAAAGTCGTATAAGACTTTACTTAAACTTAGCCCGAGTTCGACCTAAACTTAACTTAAGTACGGGCTACTTAAGCGACCTTTATAAGGTACGAAGCTACGTAGCTTAGATAGAGATTTCCCCCTTTTTTCTTTAGCTTTAGATAAATAATTATTTAGCTATATACTACTAAACTAAGTGTACGTAGGCCCTTAACACGCGGTAAGGTTTATCCTATGTTTTTTAAGGTACTTTTATAATTAAAAATAGGTCGAACTATAATTAAGATATCCTGCGGAAATCCTTAAATATCCCTTAAAGATATTAGTAAAATCCGCTTAGTAGTTTATATAGTATTTTTTATAGTTTAAGACGTTATAAACTATAGTTAAACGTTATAAACTATAGTTAAGTAGGCTCTTAACCCTTTATAGTTATGCTTAAAGACCTTAGCGGGGTCTAACTAGTAATATTCGTTATATCTTTTTAAGCGAGCCTTTATAGTGCGTGCTCCGGGCGTTCTTATTACGGGGTTTTATAAGGCTCCTTAAGAGTAAAGTAAGGAGTCCGGGCATAGCCGTTTAGATTTTATAATATTATAATAACTCCTTTAAGTAAAAAGAAAAAGTTAACGTCCTTATTAAGTTAAAGTAAAAATAAAGTAAAAGGAGCGCTAAGTAATAGCCTTATAATAGCGTTTTACGCTATATTAATAATATACTATTCTTATTTCTTTAAATAGGCTTTTAGCTTATCCGGCTAATAGCAGTTAAATAGCTTAAAAGGGTAAGTAAACGGCCTTATTATAAGTCTTTACTACTTATTTAGTTAATTATTTTAATTAAAGCAACTAGTATATCTAGCTAAATTTCGTTATAAGGTTTTTAACTTTTCTTTAAGTATTTATTAAAGCGCTTTATTAAACTAGAAAAAGTCGTAATACTAAAGGATATTCGTTTTTTATAGTAGGATATATTATAAAAAACTAGCTTATTTAGGCCGTATTTTATATTATTAACCTCCTTACTTTTTACGCGCTTTTTAATCCTTTACTAAGTTCTTTATTTTACTTACTAGCTTTCTAAGCTGCTTATAAGCGAGATATTTTATTTTACTTCCTATTCTTATAATAGCGATCCCTTGCTTTTTATTACTAGACTTTTTAACTTATCGTCCTTTTTAAATAGCTTTATTACTTATACCTTTCCGCCGATTAATATATACTAAGCTACTAAGAAGCTATTTAAGTAAAGTTTAGCTATTTTATTAACTATAATAAAATTAATTAGCACTAAAGTATTTAATATTTATATTCTTACTTAAAAGCAAGGAATAAAGCTTTTAATAGCCTTAATACTTAATTCCTTATTTTTTAGGTTTTAAATAAATTTAATAGTCTTAAAAAAGTTTATTATAAAAAGGCCTTAAAATAAAAATATAAAGCGTATAGTTAATAAGGCTTATAAAGCGGAGTTTAAAACCTATGAAGTTTATCGCTTAAAGTAAAGTTATGTTATATTTAAACTCCTTACGGGCCTTTAAGTAAAGCTTAGCATAGTTTATAGCTAAGCAGAAACTCTTAATTATTTTAATTATATTATCTAAATATAGTCCCGCGAAGCTAAGCTTATTAAGGATTAAGTTAGTTACTATTTATAGCTCTTATAAGATTAAGCGGCGGAATATATTATAAAGGTAGTTATTGCTATTTTCTTTAGTTAAAAAAGGGCAGCGGATAAACTATAATAAGGCGCTTATATACCTTTATATAGCTAAGCTAAGTATAGCGGCTAAAGGGAAAAGAGTACGCTAAATAAGATTAAAAAGGTCTTTAAGGCTTATAACGGCTATAAACTAAAAGGGGGATTTTATTATATAGGCTATACTATATATAAAGCGAGATAAAGCTTTTACTATAATAGCTTAAAACGCTATTATAAACTAAGTTATAAACTAATTAAGTTAAGCCTTAAATATATATTTAAAAATAATATAGATATTATTTTAGTTATTTAGCTAAAGCGGGGTTTTTCTAGCTATAAGAGCTACTAAAAATCTTAAGACTATATTAAGGCTAGCTAGCTTTAAAGTATTAAGCATAAGCTAGTTATTTTACAAGTAAAGGTTTTTAGCTATACTTTAAAAAATATAAAAGCGGTAAAGGTTCTTAAATTATAAAAGCTAAACAAAAGATATAGTTTAATTAATATAAAAGCGGCCGTTTAAGCTATATAGCGGTATAAAGCTAAGGGGTAAGTCGTAAAAGTTAAGCGTTTAAAAAGGGTAGTATAAGCTATTGTTAATAATACTAAAATTTAAGTTAAGCTTATCGGCTTAAGCATAGTTATAAAAAGTAGTAAAGGTTTATATAAAGGCTTAATCTTTAAGGGTTTAGCTTTTATTAAAAGACTTAAAGCTATAAAGTATAGTTGCTTAATTTTTATAGAATTTAAACGCCTGCTTATATTCTTTATATTAAAAGCGTAAGGGCTTATATTAAAGCGGGCTAGAAACGTGGTTGTAAAATAGCTAATTTCGGCTATAAGAGGCGTTAAATAATAAAAAGACTAAAAATAAAAGTATAAAGATTATAAACTTTAGGTAAAAAAGGCTATATATATAAAAGTAAGGAAAGTACGGCGGGCTAAGGCTAGTAGTTTAAAGAAGTATAGTTATAAAAAGGAAGAGAAAAAAAAAGGCTAAGTAGTAAAGAGAAATTAAATAAGTATACTATAAAGCAAAAAAGGGCCTTATTATTTAAGGTAAAGAGCGGTATATTATTATTAAAATATTTAATTACTTAAAGTATAGTAAGTTATAGTTTTTTATAACTTATAGTAGCCTTTAAGACTTATGCTTAAGCTTAACTACTTAATTCTCGTAGTTAAAAAGTTTTATATTAAGTTATAAAGGCCGTTTTTTATACTTTCGTTTAAACTACTTAAGTAGTAAATTCTTTTTATGCTTTCTTAAAGGCCTTTATAATTTTTATTAAGAAGACCGTTTTTTCGTTTACTTATAAGTTATCGCTACTTCGCTAGTCTTTTTAAGTTATAAGAATTTCCTTTTATAGCTTTCTGCCGCTTCTTTTTATTATACGACTTTATAAAATTTATTTAACTTCTTATTTATTTAAGTAAAGTACCCCTTTATTTTAAACTAGCTTTAAGAGTATAGCTAGCTTATTAACTAAAAATAGTTATATTATTTAAACAACGAAGTAAATATTAAAAGACCTTTTTATATCTAACTAGTATATAAGTTATTTTACTTTAATAATAACTTTAAATAGCTTAGTATATCTCTCTTAAAGTTTCGCCGGCTTATTATTTATAATATAGTAACTTTTACTAAGCTATAGCTAAACTTAATTACTAAGCTTAAATTTTAATAAGCGGTGTTTCTTATTATTTTAATCTTTTATAGCGGCTTAAGTATAACTAATAGCTAACTTAGCTTCTTTTTATAAAACCTCTTAGTTCTATAGATAAAAGTAGTTACTTAGGAACTAAAGCTTATTATATATTTTTATCCTTATAATAAGCTTACTTAAGGCTATATAAACTATTAAGAAAATTGAATTATTAAGGCTAAACTTAAAGACTATTAGTATATTAGTTTAGTATAAGTTAAAGAAATCGGCTAAAAAGAATTATAGCGCGACTTTTATAGTTTAGTTTCGCCTTTTTAATAAGCTATTAATTTAAAGGTACTAAGCGGTTTATATAAAAAGCTTTAATTTAAAGGCTTAATATAAAGTTTACTAAAACGTTAAAGTAAACTTTATGTTTTAGTTAAAGATTATCCCTTATAAAATCTCTTAATTAGCGTAAAGTAGCTTAATATATAACGCTTATACTTAGTTTTCCGCTATAAACTAATTATTACTTAAGATAAAAAGAAATATCTTAAAGAATTTATTAGTTATAGTTAGTAAAGTATAAAAAAAGTGCTTTATAGGATCCTTTTATAAGAATTATTTAGTAAAAACAACTAAAAGCTTAGTAATAATGTTTATGATTATTATATAGTATAAAACCGGCGGGACTTAAATTAAGATAAGCTGCTTTAGTATTTTACTTTAATTAGTTTTATTAAAGTAATAAGTATTATAGCTATTTATAACTTTATTTATATATTTACTAAGCTATAAGACTAAGAAGCCTTTAAATAGATCTTATTATATTTAGGTATTACGAGTTTTAAAATCTTTAGCGTTAGTGGTTTTTATAAATTGCTTAACTTAGGTCTTAAGGATATATAGTCTCTAGCGTTTATTCTTTTAGTAAAATATAATAGCCCTTATAACTAAAGAAATAAAGGTCTAAGGATACTATTATTTCGTCTAAGCTACGTAATAATCTTTACTTACTATATATACTTTACGTATTTATTAATTATATTTTAGTAAAGTAGTAATTTAATTAATACTTTTAAGTAAAAGAATTTTTAGTTTATTAACTTATCTTCTTAGATATATATTAATTCTTTTTCTTAGTTTAAGGATACTAGTTTATCGTTTTAATATAGTAGATATAAAAGAGCGTTTAGTACAACGTTTTAAATACTTAAGATATAGTATACTTTAAGCGAGAATTAGCTTAAGTATAAAGAGGCGAGGACTAGCTTATTATTAGATTTTATATAAGTAGAAAATAAAGACATTTAGTATATAATTCCGTAGGTACTTATATATTTAGTAAAAACGACCACTTTTAGTATTTTTATAGACAGTATTATAGTATTTAGCTTATAGACCGCTTATATTAAACCGGCTACTTTAAGGTTTATAAGCTATTATTAAGGTTCTCCGCCTTAAAAGGCGTACCTTAAGTAAATAATAAGCTAGACCTTAGTTTATATAAATAAAGTCTTTTTATTCTATTTTATACCTTTTTCTAAGTAAAAAGCTATAGCCGCTACTTTATATTCTTAATATATATTAATCTTAATAAATAGTTATTAAGTAAGGTCAAAGTAGTGAATTATCTTAAGCTTAGTAAGGTTTTTATTTAAATTTGTAAAAGCCTTTTCTTCTTTAACAGAAGCTAAAAAGTAGCTTTAGCAGTATATTACGCTTATCTTTAGCCCTTTAAGGGGACTCCTTCTTCCTATCTTACTTTAAGTAGCTTTATTTTCCGTTTGTATAAAACGTTAAGCCTTTTAGTAAAATATAAGACTATATAGCGTAGCTACTTATTAAGACCAATCTATTTCTTAAGCTTTTAAAAGATCTTAAAAAACGCAATATTCTTTCAAGCTTATACGCGTTTATCTATATTTATTAAGCCGATAGCGTTTACTTTAAATTTAAAAAATTATAGAAATAGGTATACTAAAAAAGACTTTAGTTTAAATAAAGTAATACTATATTTATAAAAAGCGCGGAATACTAACTTTAAGTATTTAAAGTATTCTTTAGCTATATTAGAGTAAATAATACTATGATTAATATAAGCTGCTATATATTCTTAATATTTATAAAGGACGTTATTAATAAAGTTTTAAATATATACTAAGAAGCTTTTAAAGCTTATAAGTATTTATAACGATCTTTTTAACCCTCGATAGCTTATAATTATATACTTTTCTTAGTAGTCTTAGTAAACTAAAAACTTATAGAAAACAACTATATATTTACCGCACTAATAAACCTTTTTTCTTAAAAGCGTTTAATTATATCGCTTTAAAACGGTATTAAGTAAACGTTAAGAGTAATTACGGCGTTAATCTCTTATAAATTTCTAATTACTTATCTTTTTTTCTTTTCATTTACTATTTTTTAAAATATAAATACCGGCATTATAAATAAAGTTAGCTTATAAACTTACTTTATCGTTTTTACGTAGTTAGCGAAGTAAATATTATATTTACTACTTTTTTATCCTAATCGCTTAATAAATATAATCTTAATACGACTTATTAATATTATTATTCTTTTACTAACGGAATATATATATATTTAAACTGATTTATATATACTACTCTTTTATCTTTTTAAAAGTAAGGAAACGATTAAAAGATATTTTTAACTCTTGATATATATTCTAAGTTTTTAGCGTAAATATAAACGCTTTTATTAGTAATAAGTTTAAATAAGTCCTTAGTTCGGCCGATTTTAAGCTTATAGTTTACTATAAGATCTTTTTAAAAATCCTTAAAGGGGTTTATTTTATTTAAGTTTTCTATAATAACTTATATTAAATAATAATAATATTAACCTCCTTAAATAGCTAAAACTCCTTTTTAAGGTTTATAATTATCCTTACTTTTTAGCTTTAAAAAAGTACTAATAGTTCCTTTACGCGGTTTATTACTATAAAGCTTTTATACTACGCCTTACGGCGTAAAGATAAGGGGATAAGGCGCGGACTAATTACCGCTAATCGGGGCCGGTACTACGGACTAATTACTGCTAGTTAAGCTAGTATAATAAACTAATTACCGTACGTAAACGTATAAAAGGGTTTAAAAATAGTAAAAAGCTTATCTTTTCTTTAAAGTATAGCTAGCTACTTTATACTTAGTTCTTTAAGCTAATTTTAAGGATTTTTAACTATACTATCCTTTTATCTATTATTAATATATAAATAAACTTTTAAAATCCTCGTAAAATTACTTAATAAACTAAGTACAAGCTTAATTAAAAATACTATAAACTATAATTAAGGAAATCCCTTAAATATCCTTAAATATCCCTTAAAAATCGCGGTAAAGTCTATCCTATATCTTTTAAGGTGCTTTTATAGTTAAAAACGGGTAAAACTATAATTAGGATATCCCGCGGAAATCTTTAAATATCCTTTAAGGATATTAGCGGAATCCGCTTAATAGTTTTTACTATATCTTTAATAATTAAAAATATCGTAAACGATAGTTAAATAGGCTTTTAAGCCTTTATAGTTATATCTTAAAAACCTTCGCGGGGTCCGATTAGTAATATTTATCGTATCTTTTTAAGCTATCGCGGGGTTTTATAAGGCTCCTTAAAAGTAAAGTAAGGAGTCCGGGCATAGCTATTTAGATTTTATAATTACTCCCTTAAGTAAGAAAGACAAGCTAACGTCCTTATTAGTTTAAAGTAAAAATAAAGGAAAGGGGGCGCTAAGTAATAGCTTTATAGCAGCGTCTTTATACTAGATTAATCGTGCGCTATCTTTATCTTTTTAATAGTTTTTTCGGCTTATCCGGCCGATCGTAACTAGGTAGTTAAAGATAATAAGTAAGTAGCTTTATTATAAATCCTTATTACTTATTTAGTTATATATCTTCGTTTTTATTTAGGCGATTAGCGCGTTTAGCTAAAACTTATAGTAAGGTTTCCGACTCTTCTTTAAAGTATGCGTTTAAGTACTTATTAAGTAGTAAAGAGTCTCCGCGCTTAAGAATATTTAATTTCCTTAGCGGGATACGTTATAAAAAACTAGCTTTATTTAAGCCTTATTATATATTATTATTTTACTTACCCTCTATATCGTTTTTAATCCTCCGCTAAGTTTCTTATTCTTCTTACTAGTCTTATAGGCCGCTTATAAGCGAGATCTTATATCTTACTTATTACCGGTATTATAGCTATCCCCCGCGTTTTATTATTAGGCCTTTTTACTTATTATTCTTTTTATATAGCGTTATTACTTATACCTTTTTATAAATTAATACGCGTTTAGCTACTACGAAAGTATAAAGGTAAAGGTAGGCCGTTTTAATAATATTAATAAGTATAGTTAGTATTAAGGTATTTAATATCTATATTCCTGCTTAAAAGCGGGTAATAAAGTCCTTAATAGCCTTTATACTTAACTCCTTACTTTTAAGGTTTTAAAGGTATTTAATAGTCTTTAAGAACCTCTTTATAAAGAAGGCCTTAAAGGCAAAAATATAAAGCGCGTAGTTAGTATAGCTTATAAAGCGGATATTAAAGCCTAAGAATTTTATTGCTTAAGTTAAAGTTAAGTCGCGTTTAGACTCTTTACGGGTCTATAAGTAAAACTTAGCGTAGTTTAAAACTAAGCGGAAACTTTTAATTATTATAATCTTATTGCTAGAGTATAGGCCTATTAAGCTAAGCTTATTAAGGATTATATTAGTTACTATTAGTAGCTTTTATAGGATTAAGCGGCGGAATATATTACGAGGCTAGTTATTGCTATCTCTTTTAATTTAAAAGGGATAGCGGATAGACTATAGTAAGGCGCTTATATACCTTTAAATAGCTAAGCTAAGTATAGTAGTAAGGGGAAAAAGCGTTTACTAAGCGGAACTAAATAGGTCCTTAAAGCTTATAGCGGCTATAAGCTAATAAGGGGATTTTATAGCTCGAGCTAAACTATATATAAAGCAAGATAGGTTTTTAGTTATAATAGCTTAAAACGCCGCTATAAACCTAGCTTTAAAGTAGTTAAGCTAAGCCTTAGATATATAGTTAAGAACGGCGGGGATATTGTTTTAATCGTTTAGCTAAAGTGGGTTTTTACTAGCTATAATAGCTACTATAAATCTTAAGACTATAGCGAGGTTAGCTAACTTAAAGGTATTAAGTATTAGCTAGTTATTTTATTAATAAAGATTTCCTGCTATACCGTAAAAGATATAGAAGTAGCGGGGGCTTTTTAATAGTAAGAGCTAAGTAAGAGGTATAGCTAAGTTACTAAAGATCCGGCCGTTTAAACTACGCTATAATATAAAGCCTAAAGGCGAGTTATTTAAGTTAAGTATTTATAGAGGGTAATATAAGTTATTCTTTATAGTGCTGTAATTTAAGTTAAATCCGTTAGCTTAATCGCGATTATAAAAGGCGGCGTAGGTTTATATAAAGGCTTAAACTTAAAGGTTTTAACTTTTGCTAAAAGACTTAAAGCTATAAAAAATAGACGCCTTATTTCTATAAAGCTTAAGCGCCCGCTTATATCCTTTATATTATAGGCATAAGGGCTTATAAGAAAGTAGGCTAAAGAAGTATTTAAAGAATAACTAATCTTAGCTATAAGAGACGTAAAATAATAAAGGGAGTTAAAATAAAAGTATAAAGATTATAAGCTTAAGGTAAAAGAAGTTATATATATAGGAGTAAGCGAGGTAGAGCGGGCTAAAGCTAGTAGTAAATAGAAATATAGTTATAAAGGGAAAAATAGAAAAAAGAGAAAGTAAGCGGTAAAGAAAATTTAAATAAGTATACTATAAAGCTAAAAGGGCCTTATTACTTAAGGTAAATAGCAGTATATTATTATTAAAATAACTAATTACTTTAAGTATAGTAAGTTTTAGTTTCTTATAACTTATAGTTACTTTTAAGTCTTATACTTAAGCTTAACCGCTTTATTCTCTTAGTTAGAGAGTTTCGTATTAAGTTATAAAGGCCGCGCGTTATACTTTTATTTAAACTACTTAAGTAGCTAACTTCTTTTATACTTTTTTAAAGGCTTTTATAATTTTTAGTAAAAAGACCGCTTTTTCGTTTACCTATAAGTTATAGCTACTTAGCTAGCTTTTTTAAGCTATAAGAAACTCCTTTCTTAGCTTTTTACCGCTTTGTTTTATTATACGGCTTTATAAATTTTTTTTTACTTTCTACTTATTTAAGTAAGGTATCCTTTCGTCTTAAACTAAGCTTAAGTATATAGTTAGTTCGTTTGCTAAATATAGTTATACTACTAAAACGGCCGGATAGATATTATAAGACCTTTTTATATCTAACTAGTATATAAGTTATCTTACTTTAGCAGTAACTTTAAACGGCTTAGTATATTTTTTTAAAGCTTTATTAGTTTACTATCCGCGATATAGTAACCTTTATTAAGCTATAGCTAGACTTTATCCCTAAGCTTAAATTTTAATAAGCGGTATTTTTTATTATATTTATCCTTTATAGCAGCTTAAGCACAAGCGATAGCTAACTTAGCTTTTTCTTATAAGACTTCTCGGTTTTATAGGTATAAGTAGTCCTTAAAGAACTTAAAGCTATTATTAATTTTTATCCTTATAATAAGCTTACTAAGGGCTATATAAATTTCTAAAAAGAAGGAATTATTAAGGCTAAACTTAAAAGCGACTAGTTTATTTATTTAGTATAGGTCTGGGAAATTAGTAGTAAAAATTCGTAGCGCGATTTTTATAGTTTAGTTTCGCCTTTTAAATAAGCTATTAGTTTAAAGATACTAAGCAGTAAATATAAGAAGCTTCGATCTAAAGGCTTGCTATAAAGTCCGCTAAAATATTAAAGTAAACCTTATATCTTAGTTAAAAAGTATCCCCTTTAAAATCCTTTAGTTAGCGCGGAGTAGCTTAATATATAATGCTTATACTTAATCTTTTACTATAAACTAGTTATTGCTTAAGATAACTAAATATATCTTTAAGAACTTATTAGTTATAGTTAATAAGGTATTAAAAAGTTCTTTATAGGATCTTTTTATTAAGATTATTTAGCTTAAACTACTAAAAGCTTAGTAATAAAGTTTATTGCTATTATATAGTATAAAATTAGCAGGCTTTAAATTATAATAAGCTACCTTAGCGTCTTACTTTAATTAGTTTAGTTATAGTAGTAAGCGTTATAGCTGTTTATAACCTTATCTATATATTTACTAAGCTATAAAATTAAGAAGCTCTTAAATAGATCTTATTATATATAGGTGCGGCTAGTATAAAAATATTTAGCGTAGGCGTTTTCGACGATCTTCTTAATATAAGTCGTAAGGATATATAGTCTTTAGCGTTTATCGTTCCTTATAAAGTATAATATCCCTTATAATTAAAAGAATAAGAGTTTAAAGATATAGTTTTTTTTATTAAGCTATATAATAATCTTTGCTTACTATAAATCCTTTATATATCTATTAATTAGTTTTTAGCAAAGCGGCAATTTAATTAATACTTTTATATAAAAGAATATACGGTTTATTATCTTATCTTCTTAAATACGTTTAAATTCCCCTTCTTAGTTTAAAGATACCGGCTTATTATCTTAGTACGGTTAATATAAAAAAGCGTTTAGTATAACGTTTTAACGCTTAAGATATAGTATACCTTAAGTAGAAATTAGCTTAAATATTAAAATGTAAAGACTAGGTTATTATTAGATTTTCTATTAATAAAAAATACGGATTTTTAGTATATAATTCTATAAGTACTTATATAGTTAGTAAAAATAACTACTTATAGCGTTTTTATAGATAGTACTATAATATATAATTTATAAACTACTTATACTAAACTAACTACTTTAAGCTTTATAAGCTAGTATTAAGGCTCTTTACCTTAAAGAGCGCGGCTTAAGTAAACGATAAGCTAGACCTTAGTTTAAGCTAGTAGCATCTTTTTATCTTATTCCGTGCTTTCTTTTAAGTAAAAAGCTATAGCCGCTACTTTATATTCTTAAAATATATCGATTTAGATAAATAGTTCTTAAGTAAAGTCAAAGTAGTAAATCGTTTAAAGCTTAGTAAGTTTTTTTATTAAATTTATAAAGGCCTTTTCTTTTCCGGAGTAACCTAAAAGCGGCTTTTATAGTATATCGAGCTTATTCTTAGGCCTTTAAGGGGACTCCTTCTTCTTATCTTACTTAAAGTAGCTTTACCTTTTATCTTTATAAGACGTTAACTTCCTTAGCGAAATACGGGACTATATAGTATAGCTACTTAGTAAGGCTAATCTATTTCTTAAGCTATTAAAGGTTCTTTAAGAACGCGATATCTCTTAAGGCTTATACGCGTTTCTTTATATTTCTTAAGCTAATAGCGTTTACCTTAAATCTAAGGAGCTATATAAACGAGTATACTAAGAAGGACTTTAGTTTAAATAAGGTGATATTATAGTTATAAAAAGCGCGGAATACTGCCTTTAAGTATTAAAGGTGTTTTTTAGCTATATTAAAGTAAATAATAATATCGTCGATATAAGCCGTTACGTATTTTTAGTATTTACGGAGAACGTTATCGATAAACCTTTAAACGTATACCGGGGAGTTCTTAAAGCTTATAAGTATTACTAATAATCTTTTTAGCTTATAATAGCTTATAACTATAAACCTTTCTTAGTAGCCTTAATAGACTAAGAACTAGTAAAAAAACGATCGCGCGTTTACTATATTAATAAACTTCTTTTTTTAAAGGCGTTTAATTATATCGCTTTAAAGTAGTATTAAGTAAGCGTTTAAAGTAGTAATAGCGTTAATCTCCTAAAAGTTTATAACTACTTATTCTTTTTCTTTTCCGTTTACTATTTCTTATACTATAAATACCGGCGCTATAAATAAAGTCGGCCTATAAACTTATTTTAATCGTCCTTATTTAGTTAGCTAGCTAAAAATCGTATTTACTACCTTCTTATCCTTATCGCTTAATAGGTATAATCTTAATATAACTTATTAATATTACTATCCTTTTATTAAGGGAATGCGTATATATTTAAATTCGTTTATATATATTTCTCCCTTATCCCCTTTAAGGTGGGGAAACGATTAAAGGATACCTTAAACTTTTAATACGTATTTTAAGTCCTTAGCATAGATTTAAACGTCCTTATTAATAATAAGTTTAAGTAAGTCCTTAGTTTAGCCGATTTTAAGCTTATAGTTTATTATAAGATCTTTTTATAAGAAGTCCTTAGCGGGGTTTATACTATCCGGATTTTCTATAAAGACTTCCGCTAAAAACATAATAGCGTTAACCTCCTTATATAGCCGGAACTGCTTATTAAGGTCCGTAATTATCCTTACCTTTTAGTCTTAGTAAAGTACTAGTAGTTCCTTAAAATAGTTTATCGCTATAAAGCTCTTATAATCTTATATTATCGTTTAAGCAAGCTTAAAGTTATTAAGAAAGAATATTATATTATGCTTTAATAGCGGCGCTTAAACTTATATAAGTAAGGCGTAGCTAAATCTAGCTAAAATCGTCGTAATAACTAAGTAAATTACCTATCTATATATTACTAGTCTTAGCTAAACTATTTTAACTTTGGCTTTAATCCTTTTATAGGCCCCGATCTATAAGATTAATATAAAGTTAATAAAGTCGTTTTAGTAAGGAACTAAAAAATCTTAGCTAAGCGATATATTAGTCGCTAAGCGTTTTATTATTTAAGCGCTAATCCTTACCTTTATAACCGTTAGGTTACTGTTTAGTCTTTTTAGTATATATATAGTAAAATCCTTTTTTTTTAATAGTAGCTATCCTTTTTACTTTTTAAATAGGAATTTATTAAAAGGAGTTTATAATTATATCTTAAAAGGTCTTTATTAAGTCGGCTTAAATAAAGCTTTAGTTTACCTTAGTATTTATATAAGCTTTAATACTTATCCTAGGCCCTTTTTTTATATAGATTAGTAAGCGTATATAAGAAAATCGTAATAGCTTATTAGGCCTTTATAGTTAAACGTTAAGAGAAGCTTTAACTATTAAAACGCTTTATAGCTTTTAGATAACTACTTACTATACTAAGCTATATCTTTATATAGCAACGTCTTAGCTAAGGTTAAAGGGGTATTTATCTTTAATATATTAATAAAGCTTATTCTTTTAAGGGAATGCTTCGCTATAAAATCCGGATATATTATCGGCCTCTTAAATAAAGTCTACTATAATATAAATCATAGGTTTTTTTAAGCTTTTATTAATATCTCTTTAAGCTTCTTTTATATTATACTCTTTATCCCTTAAATAGTCGTTAGTCTTTATTATAGTTCCTTTTTTAGTTATAAAGTATGCCCGCTTTAGCTTTAGTATTAGTAAGCGTATAGTCTTAAAGGTTCTTTTTCCTTTAAGCCGGTAGACTTAAGCTCGTATTCTTAGCTATTTAAATAGGTTTCTCCTTTACCTTAGCGAGCGCTATAAGGCTTATAGTATATCCTCCTTTATTTAGCGGTTTAAGAATGTAACTTATAGCTTTAGTAAGCCCTAAATAAATAGCTAAAGCGTTTTAAACTATCTTTTAAGTGCGTATAAGGTATAGCTAATCGGCCCTTACTTTTTTTAAGGTTAAACCTATTTCTTTCGCGCTAATAAGTCCTTTTAAAATCCTTAAGTATATTTTACTTATAGCTAAGGAAAAATTCTCTTATATTTATTAATCTATTTATTAATATTCTTATTTCTTATTAAATATTATAAGGATTTTTATAAATAGATATTTAGCTTTTAGTAAATTACTATAATAAAGTAGTTTAGCTAATAAAGCGCTGCCTTAGCTTTATATTATAAGCGCGATATATAAGACTTAAAGTTAGACTTTACTATTATATCTTAAATAGTAAAGTGCTTTTTATTAAGTGCTTATTTCGCTATATTTAAGCAGATTTTAAACCGTTCTTATAAGGTAAAGATTTATTAGCTTCGTTCGATACTAAGCTCGCTAAGATTTTCTTATTATAGTTCCGATAGGTCTTTAAAATACTATTCCGCCGTACTTCCTTAAAAGAAAGAGGGTAATTAAATAGCTAATTTATCTATATAAGCCTTACTTTTATTAGCGTTTTAGCGAATAAAGTTAATAAAACGGTCTACTCTTAAAAATATACTAGCCTTATTATCTTTTTTAACTTTATTAAAAAATACTTTTAGCGGTCTTAATAAGTTAAATCTTCTTATATCCTTAGCTTATAGTTAAGGAATCTCTTAAGGCTTAATAAGCGCGTTTTTTTTTCTTAGTGCTTAAAAAAGACTAAAAAATTATTTCTTCGATATTACTACTATTCTTACTAAGGGGCTTAAAGCTCTACTTAGCCTTAGTATCTACGCGCTAAGTATAGATAAGTTTAGCCTATTAAACGTATTGCTTACTATATATTATTACTTATTATTTAGGTCTTAGTCTTAATACTCTCGCTAAGTGCTTATCCTTTTATCCTATATATATCTTAAAATCCGGTATACCGCGGGGCCTTAAGCGTAAAAAGCTTATTTTTATTAATCGAAACTCTTAACAACGCCTTAATTAGCGCGGCTATAGCGAATAAGGCTAAATAGTAATATTAAACTAAAAAACTATTAAGTATCTTTTAAGGCAAATTTTCTATTAAGGCCTTTAAACTAAACTTTATTAGTAGTATATAGTAAAAATATCTACTAAGCTTA
Source organism: Ophiocordyceps robertsii (assembly GCA_027405785.1). Classification (NCBI taxonomy): domain Eukaryota; kingdom Fungi; phylum Ascomycota; class Sordariomycetes; order Hypocreales; family Ophiocordycipitaceae; genus Ophiocordyceps; species Ophiocordyceps robertsii. The sequence goes on along the minus strand of JAPEBW010000416.1, from coordinate 28,437 downwards.
TCGTTTTAAAGAAAAAGTAATTTTATTATAAGCTTAATCCGGAGGGTATTTAGTAAGCGGGGAGCTAAAGGGTTTTAAAGTTAGCTTATATTTATTTCTTTTATTTATAAGATAATCGATATATTTAAGTAATACTAAATTTAGTTTCCTTAATTATATAGGTTTTATCGTTTTATAGTTTATCTTTTATTTATATTTTAAAAGGGGATTACCTCTTAAAAGACAGTAGTCTTAGGTTAGCTAAGTAAGACTTATTCTATATCCTATTTAGCTTTATAGGCTATTATAGTATAGTACTTTAAAAAAAGGTAAGAGAGATTATTAAATTAATATACTTATTAGGCCGCGGCTTTTTCCGCTTTTATAGCCTTCTTATCTTAAAGTTTTATTATAAGTACGTTAAGAAAAAGATACTTATTATTAAAGTTAGACGTAAAGGCTAATAAGAGCTTCTTACTAAAAAAAATATCGTTTAGTATTTAACTTCTTATAAGATAAGTACTTAATCGTGCGATATAGTCGCTCTTAGCTTAGCGGATATTAAAGGGATTCCTATTTAAATAAGTAAGAATTACTACTATTTACTACGCTTTATAGTATAAAGATAAGGGGATAAGGCGCGGATTAATTAACGCTAATTAAGGCTAGTATTATAAACTAATTACTACTAGTTAAAGCCGGTACTACGGACTAATTACTATTATTTAAGCTAATATAACGGACTAATTACTATATATAACCGTATATAAAGGTTTAGAAATAATAAAAGGCTTATCTTTTCTTTAAAGTATAGCTAGTTACTTTATACTTAGTTCTTTAAGCTAATATTAAGGATTTTAAACTATATTACCCTTTTGTTTATTATTAGAATATAAATAAACTATAGATATCCTTATAAAATTCCTTAATAAACTAAGTATAAGCTTAGTTAAAAATACTATAAACTATAGTTAAGGAAATCCTTTAAATATCCTTAAATAACCCTTAAAAATCACGGTAAAGTCTATCCTATATCTTTTAAGGTGCTTTTATAGTTAGAAACGGGTTAAACTATAATTAAAATAATCCGCGGAAATCCCTAGATATCCCTTAAAAATACTAATAGAATCCGCTTAGTAGTTTTAACTATATCTTTTATAGTTAAAAACGTTATAAACTATATTTAGATAAGCTCTTAAGCCTTTATAGTTATATCTTAAAAATTTTAGTAAGGTCCGACTAGTAATATTTATTATATTTATTTAAGCGAGCTTTATAGTGCATGCTTTAAGTGTTCTTATTACGGGGTTTCGTAAGGCTTTTTAAAAGAAAAGTAAGGAGTCCGGGCATAGCTATTTAGATTTTATAATATCTTATAATCCTATATTTTTATTTAAATAGGCTTAAGGTTATTTAAGAAGAATATTATATCCCGCTTTAATAATAGTGCTAAAACTTATATAAGTAAGTAGGCGTAGTTAAAGCTAGCTAAAATTGTTATAATAGTTAAGTAAATTACTTATTTATATATTAATAGTTTTAGCTAAACTTTCTTAACTTTAGCTTTAATACCTTTATAAGCCCCGATTTATAAGACTAATATAAAGTTAATAAAGTCCTTTTAGTAAAGAACTAAAAAATCTTAGCTAAGTAATATATTAGCTGCTAAGCGTTTTACTATTTAAGTGCTGATCCTTACTTTCGTAACTGCGAGGCTACCGTTTAGCCTTTTTAATATATATATAGTAAACTCTACTTATTTAATAGTAGCCTTTTTTCTTACTTCTTAAATAGGAATTTCTTAAGAGAAGTTTATAGTTATATCTTAAAAGGTCTTTACTAAGTTAGCTTAAATAAAGCTTTAGTTTACCTTAATATCTATATAAGCTTTAATACTTATCTTAGGCCTTGCTTTTTTATAAACTAATAAGTATATATAAGTAAATCGTAATAGCTTATAAAAGCTTAATAGTTAAATATTATAAGAAGCTTTAACTATTTAAACGCTTTATAGCTTTTAAATAATTACTTACTATACTAAGCTACGTTTTTATATAGTAACGTCTTTATAAAGGTTAAAAGGCTATTTATCTTAAATATATTAATAGCGTTTATTTTTTTAAGGGAATACTTTACTATAACATCCGTATATTTTATCGGCCTTTTAAACTAAGTTTACTATAGTATAGATTTTAGTTTCTTTTAAGCTTTTATTAGCGTTTATTTAAGCTCTTTTTATATTATACTTATTATCCTATAAATAATTATTAATCTTTACTATAGTCATTTTCTTAGTTATAAAGTATACTTAGTTTAATTTTAGCGTTAGTAAGTATATAGTCTTAAAGGTCTTCTCTCTCTTAACCTAAAGGGCCTTAGTTTATATCCTTAGCTATTTAGATAGGTCTTTTCTTTAATTTAGTAAACGCTATAAGGCCTTTAATATATCCGCTTAAGCTAAGCGGTCTATTAATATTACTTATAGTCTTAAAAAGCCCTTAATAAATAGTTAAGGCGTTTTAAAATATTCTTTAAGTATATATAGGGTATAGCTAATCAGGCCTCGCCTTTTTAAAAGTTAAACTTATTTCTTTTACGCTAATAAGTGCTTTTAAGATCTTTAAGTATATTTAACTTATAGCTAAGGAAGAATTTCCTTATATTTGTTAATCTGTTTATTAATATCCTTATTTCCTACTAAATTTTATTAAGATTCCTATTTATAAATATCTAGCTTTTAGTAAATTATTATAATTAAGTAGTCTAGCTAATAAAGCGCGGCCTTAGCTTTATATTTTAAGTATAATATATAAGATTTAAAGTTAAACCTTACTACTATATTTTTAATAATAAAGTGCTCCTAATTAAGTGCTTATATCGCTATATTTAAGCGGATTTTAAACTACCTTTATAAAGTAAAGATTTATCGGCTAAGTTTTACGCTAAGCTTACTAAGTTCTTCTTATTATTGTTTTAAAAGGTTTTTAAAATTCTATTCCGCTATACTTCCTTAAAGAAGAAAAAGGCAATTAAATAGCTAATTTATTTATATAGGCCTCGCTATTACTAGCGATTTAGCAGATAAAGTTAATAAAACGGTTAACTTCTAAAAATATACTAATCTTATTGTCTTTTTAGCCTTTATTAAAAGATACTTTTAGCGGTCTTAATAATTTAAATCTTCTTATATCCTTAGTTTATAGTTAAGGTTTTTCTTTAGGCTTAGTAAACGCGGTTTTTTTTCTTACTACTTAAAAGAGACTAAGAAATTATTCGTTTAATATTACTATTATTTTTACTAAAAGGCGTAAAGCTATACTTAATCTTAACATTTACGCGCTAAGTATAAATAAGTTTAGCTTACTAAAAGTATTACTTATTACGTTTTTATTCTTTATTATTAAGGTCTTAGTCTTAATACTTTTACTAAGTGCTTAACCTTTTATTTTATATATATATTAAAATCCGGTGTATAATAAGGCTTTAAGTATAAAAAGCTTGTTTTTATTAATTAAAAGTCTTAAAAACGCCTTAATTAGCGCGGCTATAGTTAATAAGGCTAAATAGTAATACTAAACTAAGAAACTACTAAGTATCCTTAAAAGCGGATTTTTAGTTTAAGCTTATAAACTAAACTTTATTAATAGTATAGGGTAAAAATATTTACTAAGCTTATTATTATAAGTAAAAAGTAGCTTTATTATTAGCTTAATCCGGAGGGTATTTAAAAAGTAAGGAGCCGGAGGGTCTTAAGGTTAGCTTATCTTTACTTTTTTTATTTAAAGGATAATTAATTTATTTAAGTAGTACTAAATTTAGTTTACTTAGTTATATAAAATTTATTGTTTTATAGTTTATCTTTAATAAGTATTTAAAAAGGAGATTACCTCTGAAAAGAGAATAGTCTTAACTTTACTAAGTAAGACTTATTTTATATCTTATTTAGCTTTATAAGCTATTGCGGTATAATACTTTAAAAGAATGTAAAAAGATTATTAAACCGGTATACTTAGTAAGCTGCGGGTTTTTTTTACTTTTACGGCCTACTTATTTTAAAGTTTTATTAAAAGCGCGTTAAAGATAAAGTACTTATAAATAAGATAAAACTTAAAGGCTAATAAGAGCTTCTTATAAAAAAGAATATAGTTTAGTATTTAACTTCTTATAGGATAAGTGCTTTATTATACGATATAGTTGCTTTTAGCCTAGCGGATATTAAAGGGATTTCCGTTTTAATAAGTAGGAACTACTACTATTTACTACGCTTTATAATATAAGAATAAGGTGATAAAGTATAGACTTATTACCGCTAGTTATAGCTAATACTACAAACTAATTACTATATATAAACGTATATAGGGGTTTATAGATAGTAAAAAGCTTATCTTCTCTTTTAGGTATATTTAGCTATTTTATACTTAGTTCTTTTAGCTAGTTTTATAAATCTTTAACTATATTATTTAACTATATTATTTATTCTATTTATTCCTTAATATAGCAGTTAATACGCTATAACTAGTAGTAGTAATAGTAGTAATAATAGTAGTAATAGTAGTAGTAATAGTAGTAATAATAGTAGTAATAGTAGTAGTAATAGTAGTAGTAGTAGTAGTATAAGCCTCCTTAAGGCTTCTTTTAATTTTAGCCTCCTTAACGCTTTCCTTAATTTCTTAGCTACGTATAAACTAAAGGCTGTTTTACTTTTTAGTATATAGACCTTCTATAAGCCTTCTTTTTAACAAGGATTATTTATTTTTCGTTGTTATTTAAAAGACTATTTATAATTTCCCTGCTTATTTTAAATTACTTCTTATTATATATAGGCTATTAAATAGCTACTTAAATAATAAAATAAGTGCTTTACAACCTAGTTACCTATTCCTACTTTTTATCTACAAGCTAATTCTCTTTATATAAATTGCTCTCTTACTAAATACCTTAAATAGGCCTTCTTAACGTTCGAGAGTTATAAGCCTAGATCTTTTTTGCTTCGTATAAGACAAATATTAGTTATTACGGCACCTTTATTTTATTACGCCCCTGCTAGTTTATTACGCCCTTTAAGAGTAAAACACGCTCTCCTTATAGAGAATTACCTATAAAAGCACTATTTATTAAAGCGGCCTTATATTTCCCCTTTTACTAAAATAATAAAATTTATAAGCTCTTTAAAGAGAACTATTCTTAATAGCCTTTTTAAATAAGAATATTAAATTTTAAAAATATAAAAATACGCTACTTCCTACGGAATTAAAGATTAAATAAATCTCTCGGTTACTTTAAAAAAGCTCTTTTAACGGCTTCTTAGGGAACCCTTAGTCTTATAAGTAAATCTTAAAGTAAAGAGAATTACTAAGCTTTTTATCAATCATTTAAAAACCTATAAGTTCTTTTACTTAAGGTATTAAACTAATTTATAAAGCTATAAAGACTAGTAAAAGGCCTTTTTTACTTTTTAGTAATATATTATAAAAAAGATTAAAAATAACGACTTTATAATCGTTAATATTTATAACGTTCTTACTAAGCTTTCCTTACTATAAAGATAAGTATAGCTATAATAAAACCCCTATTCTATTAGTAATCTTAAGTACTAAAAGTACTAATATTAAGTAAAGTAAATACTGCTAAATATAAAGAAGTAACTAGTAAAGTAAATACCGCTAGTTATAAGTTATAACTATTAAAGTAGATACCGGTAGTTATAAGGAGAGACGATATAGCTTAATAGTTAAAGACGGCTAGTATTAGCTATAAGCGGTATAGGTTAGATACGCCTATATTCGGCTTAGGTTAGCTTTAGCTAATAACGGGATTGGTATTAAAGAGATCGACTAATACCTTCTATAATCGACCGATGCCTTATATAAAGCTAAGGTAAGAGGCCTTCCTTTAAAAAAAGATAAAATCTTATAAAAGGTTTTAAGATAAGGATATTTAGTCTTATAAGCTAGTTATAAGTAATAAAGTGTATATTACTTATAACTAGTAATAAAGATAGCATAAGCTATTTTTATTAGCTTAAGAAGTAGTTTAATAACCTTATAAGTTATATAAGGTACAAGTTAAACATTAGTATATAAAAGCATATAAAAGCATATAAAAGGAAAGCTTTTTAGTAGCTTTAAAAAGGTATAAAAGGAGGTCTTTCCTCCTCCTTCTTTTAACTCCTTTCCTTCCCTTCTTTTTTCTTCTTTAGCTAGTTTAATACGAGAAATCCGCATAATAAGATACCCTTACCTTATTTAGTCTAGTAATTAGCACTAGGTTTTCTTCTCCCTTTCCGGCTAGTAAATTTAAATTAGATAAATTACGCTTAACTACTTAGTATATAAGAAATACTAAGGGTTCCGCTATATAAAACTAGCTTATAAAAATCTTTACGAACTTAATAGCTTAGATAAAGAATACTTAGTATTTATATACTTAGTAGGTTCTTTAAGCTATTTAGTAAGAGAAAGGTATTTATTATAATTACGTCTATTTAATTATAATAAATAAAAGAAGAATATCTCCTTTTGCGATACTATAGCTAACTAGTTAGTCGTAGGCTAGTTTAAGGCATTTAAAGCTTTCTTATCCCCCTATAAGCTCTATAAATAGTAGTTTTATTTTAAAAATTAAGGCTCTTAAACCTTATACTAAAGAATTAGCTAAGCTATAAAAGTTTATTACCTCTCTTAAAGCTTATTTTTAATTTTATCGTACTATAATAAATTATAAAGTAATAAAAGTTATATTTATATTTAGTTGCTTATAAGGCTTTATAGCAATATAGTTCGAACCGATTCTTAGTCTTAAAGATAGGAATTTCGAGATAAAGAATAATTTTAAGAATTTCAATAACTTAAAAGAAGCTCTACGAAAAATATTTAGAATTATAAATAAGCAATAATTAGCAAAGCATAAATTAAGAAGCCTTAAGTAAGTTACGTCTTTATCGGCTTATATCGCTTAATTTTAATAGATAACCTTTAAGCTAAAATAGGAAGACGTTGCCCTTATAGCGACTTTCTATAAAGGTCTTAAGGAAGAAGTTAAAGACGAAATTTACCGCTTAAATAAGCTAAAGACGCTATTAGACTATATTAGTCTAGCGGTCCGGATAGACGATAGGTAGTATAAACGCTAGTAGTAAAAGAAGTACCGTTTAACTCCTAGCGGGGTTAATAAGAAAAATACTAAAAAGCGATAGCGCGACTTAAGTAACGTAATAGACTTAAATACCCTCGAAGCGAGCCCGCTAAAGCCCGCTAAGAAAGCTATTCGATGCTTTAACTATACGAAGAAAGGCTATATTATAAGAGATTATATTAAAAAGAGGAATTCTTTTAAGGGAAGGAATATATATATTCGCGAGAATAATGCCCTCTTAGCTTATAATCCGCGATATACTTTACTACTACCTTCGGTTAAGGATACTAAAGAAATCGACGCTAAGCTTATTATACCGACCCTTAGTCCGTTTAAGACTAGTTCGCTTATAAAGGGTCTTTATAAAAAAGAACCTAAGATAAAAATAAAAGCTAAAAGCTTAGACGACTAATAAAGGAATGATTTTAAGACTAAGGATAATTATAAGTATAAAACTTCTTTATAAACTATTTACGAAGATAATAAAAACGCTCTTTATTTTAATATAAATACTATAACTTTAAATACGGAAGATAATAGCAGCTATAATCCTAAAAACCTCGAATTATAAGAAATAGATAAAGAGCCCTTTTTTAAGAAAGAAGATAGTAATAGGCCTTACGCTCCTTTTATAGAATTTTTTAATATAGTTATTACTATTAAGGATAGGGCGTATAAGTAGTTATCTTAAACTAAATACTACGAAGACGACTGCTTTATATACCTCTTAGATAAGTAAAGAAGCGGATAGTTTCTTAAACTAAAAAAGACTTTTAATAAACCCGCTATAATAACTAAGGAACTTACTACCGATACTAAGGTTTTTATAGAAAACCTTAAAGAGGATATTAAAGTCGATAAAGAGGAACTTATATAAGAAAACACTAATAATAAGGTTAAAATTAAATAACTTTTACTTTTTAAACAGTATAACGAAACGACTATTAAAAACCTTTAAGACGGTAACCTAGCTTTAACAAATAAGTTAATTAAGCTAAAGGAAGATTATATATCTCTTTCTACGTATATTACTAATTTAATTAAATATAAAGACGATTTTAGGAAAAAGAACGACGAGCTAGCCGATAAGCTTAAGGAAGATACGGAATTCCTTAACCTCGCTATTAAAGATACGTTTAGACGATATAGTAAGTATTTCGAGATAAATTATAATTTTTACAATAAGAATTATAATTAAATATGCTTTTAAAAGAATAGAGATTCTTAAAAAATATAGTAAAGAACTAACTAAAATTATAGTAAAATAAGAATAATAACCTTAAACGATATAATAAGATAATTTGTACTAAAGCAGTTTTTATTAATAATACCTTAATAAAGGATTATGCTATTATTAAGGGTCTAGTTCTTAAAGCTATTAAGAAGCTTAATAACTTAAATAAACTAGTTTTATAAAAAGAATTAAGATCTACCGAGAAGTTAGTAAACAAGGCAAGGAACTAACGAGCTTAAGAATAATAAGGCTATTTCCTAGTAAAAAGAACTTACTTACGTTAAATAATAATTCTTAAAGTATAAAAATGACCCTTTTATTAAAATTAAGATAATATAGCCTTAACGTATTAGTAGATTACGGTGCGATAGGTAGCTATATTTCCCTTATAACGGTAAATCGTTTAAAATTACGTTATAAAAAAAAGGATAAGTCTTATATACTTCTTTTAGTAAAAGAATTACCTTTTTAGTATAATAATAGTAAGATTATGCTAAAGACTAATCCTCTTAAGTATACGATCGGGATTTATAACCTTAAAGATTCCCTTAATATCTTAGCTATTAGCTATAATATTATATTAAGACTACCCTTTTTATAGAAATGTAATCTTTTAATAAATTAGGATAAAGGCCTTTTAAGGTTTAAAGATAATACCTTAGATATTCCTCTTTCTAGTTTAATAAAGAACGACCCCGGAACGAAACCCTCGAGTAATTTAAATATAGCAATACTTCACGATAACTATAAAAGGAATAGTAATAATAAGAATAATAAAGCTTCTTATATAGATATAAATATCGTATTAATAGATGTTATAACGAAAGACGATAAAACGACTAGTACGACTAAAGATAAAGTAACTACGACTAGTATAATATACGCGAAAACAACGCCGAACCTTAGTAAAGAAACTAAAAGCCTAGGAGATAATTATAAAGCTACTTATAATTTATTAAAAGAAAATCTATTAAATACCTTAAAGGATATTAAGTAGTAATACCTTAAGTAGAAAGATAAGATTAAGAAGAAACGGAATAAGAAAAAGATAAAGAATAAGATATATAAGTATAGCTTATAGTATTCGGAAGGTACTATGCGTTTAAAACACCTTAAAGAACGAATGTGGGATATAAGACGTTTAGAAGGTACTATTAACTTAAAACACTTTAAGGATCGTTATTTAAAAATACTTAAAAATATGCTAAAAAGGTATTTCAATATATTTACGCCGCTACTAAAAGATAGGTTACTATTATAAGGTAGTTAAGGTTACGAAATAAAGTTAAAAGAAGGCTTTAAGCTTAAATTCCGTAAGATATATAACTTAGATAAAAAGCATCTAAAGTTATTAAAAGAATATATCGATAAAAACCTACGAAAAGGTTATATTAAAAAGACTAAATAAAAATATAAAGCTCTTATATTATTTGCTTTAAAGAAGAGAAAAGATAAAGAAAAAACTTAACTTTATATTAATTTTAAAGAGATAAATAACAATATAATAAAGGACCGGACTCCGTTGCCTCTTATAAGTAAAATAAGAGATAGATTAGCTTATAAGTAGTAGTATACTAAGGTTAACCTTAAATCTATTATAGCTAAATACGTATTAAAGAAAGAGACGAATTTAAAATAGCCTTTAAAACGCGATACGGACTTAACGAATTTTTAGTTATACCTTTAAGATTAACTAATATACCGGCAACCTTTTAAAAGAGAATTAATAGTATATTAAATCCTTATTTAGACCGATTCTATACGGCTTACCTAGATAATATTATTATATACTTTAAAACGCTAGAGCAATACTATAAAGAAGTCGATATAGTGCTAAAAGCGTTAAGAAAAGCTAGCTTATATATTTCGCTAAAGAAATATAGCTTTTATATATAGGAAGTGGAACTCTTAAGGCATATAATTACTCCTTTTTATATAAGGATTGACCTATAGAAGATTTTAGCAATAAAAGATTATCTAATTCCTATAAATATTAAGGAAATCTAAAGATTTATAGGATATATAAATTATTATAAGAAGTTTATATTAAACCTTTTTAAGATAATTATACTAATATTATCTATATTAAAGAAAGCTAAAACGGACTATTTTAAGTAGAAGTTAAAAGTAAATAAAGCTTTTACAAAGGTTAAAGGATTACTTATTAAAGAACCTATATTAAATACCTATAATATAAAGAAGCCGTTAAAATTAAAAACGGATGCTTTAAATTTTATATTAAGCGCGTAGCTAGGCTAGCGCGATAAGAAGAATATTGTTAAACCTATAGCGTTTTATTCGAAGAGGCTAGTAAGTATAGAGATTTATTACTTAATTAACGATAAAGAATTCTTAGCTATTATATATGCTTTTAAAGAATTTCGGCATTATATTTTAAGAAATAAATATAAACTTAAGGTTTATATATATTATAAGAATATTAGTTATTTTGCCACGACGTAGTGGTTAAATGCTAAGTAAATAAGATAGGCTAAATTTGTTTTAGAATTTAATTATAAGATTATTTATAAAAAAGGTTTTAAGGAAATACCGTGCTAATATAATTAGCCGACGACCGGACTTTAACGATAAAAAAGAGCCTTATAAAGAGACCTTATTATTTTTAAATAATAATAGTAATTTAGAGTTAAAGACGTTATATACACTATTTAATATATAAAGAGATCTTATTACTTTAGAATTACTTAAGAATTCTTATAAGAACTAAGATAAGAAAAGATATAAGAATCTTAAGAAAGAGGGAAAAATAGCGTTTTATAAGAATAAGCTATTCCTTACCTTAAAGACTAAGAAAATAGTTATAACGGATTTTTATTCGCACTCTTTATATAGATATTAAAGTATTATAAAAACGTATAATAAGATTAAAAACTATTATAATACCTATAACCTTTATAAGAAAATCTAAAGAGTTATTAAGTTATGCGAAGTATGTAATAAAAGTAAGGCTATATAATATAAGCCTTATAGTAACTTAATTTCTTTAAAAGTTCCTTTAAGACCTTAAGACTTTATAGCCTTAGACTTTATTACGAAATTTCTAAAACCTATAAAGCACTTAAGAAATGCTTTAAGAAAGGTTAAGGATTGTAATCGATAAAACCCTTAAAAAAAGTATTAGCTTCTTTAAGCTAGGATTTCTTTACTATCTTTAAAAGTAAAAGTAAAAGGAAATTAAAATAAGATTTTTCTTTAAAAAAGATCTATAAAGATAAAAGATTAGGATTTTCTTAAAAGAATTCCTAAGGTTCCTCTTTTTAAAGTAAGATTTCTTTTAATCTTTTAAGTAGTCTCTTAAAGGTTAAAGGTAACTTATAAAAAAGGAACGTTTATCTTTTTAAGTTTAAAAAGACCTTAAAAGGGGGAATTTATAACGGAAACCTTATTCCGTTAGTAATCCTAAGTACTAAAAGTACTAATATCTAGTAAAGTAGATACCGCTAAATATAAAAGAGTAACTAGTAAAGTAGATACTGCTAGTTATAAGTTATAACTATTAAAGTAGATACTAGTAGTTATAAGAAGAAACGATATAGCTTAATAGTTAAAGATAGCTAGTATCGGCTATAAGCGGTATAAGTTAAATACGCTTATATTTAGCTTAAGCTAGCTTTAGCTAGTAATAGGATTAGTATTAGATAAATCGACCGATACTTTATATAATTGACTAATACCTTATATAAAGTTAAGGTAAGAGGCCTCTTTTTAAAAGAAGATAAAATCTTATAAAAGGTTTTAAGATAAGAATATTTAGTCTTATAAGCTAGTTGTAAGTAATTAAGTATTTATTACTTATAACTAGTAATAAAGATAGTATAAGCTATTTTTACTAGCCTAAGAAGTAGTTTAGAAACCTTATAAGTTATTAAAGATATAAGTTTTAGATTAGTATATAAAAGCATATAAAAGCATATAAAAGGAAAGCTTTTTAGTGGCCTTAAAAAGGTATAAAAGGAGGTCCTTCCTCCTCCTTCCCTCGACTTTTTTCCTTTCCTTCTTTTTTCTTCTTTAGTTAGTTTTAACTTAAGAAATCTGTATAAAATAATACCCTTACCTTATTTAGTTTAGTAATTAGCACTAAGTCTTCTTCTCTCTTTTTAGCTAGGAAATTTAAATTAGATAAATTACGCCTTACTACTTAGTGTAAAAGAAACGCTAAGCGTTCCGTAATAATATTCTTTCTTTTAAACGAATTCCTATTTTTAATATAATCTGTTATAATATAGCCTTCTTTTTAATAATTAAAGTATTAAAGAACTTTTTTAGCGGGCTTTAGCGGGCTCGCCTTAAGGGTATTTACTACGCTTTATAGCATAAGGATTAAGGAATAAGGCGCGGACTAATTACCGCTTATTAAGGCCGGTACTACGGGCTAATTACCGCTAATCGGGGCTAGTACTATAAACTAATTACTGCTAGTTAGGCCGGTATAACGGACTAATTACTATATATAAACGTATATAAAAGTTTAGAAATAGTTAAAAGCTTATCTTTTCTTTAAAGTATAACTAACTACTTTATACTTAGTTCTTTAAGGTAATTTTAAAGATCTTTAACTATACTATCTTACTATTTATCGTTAGTATATAAGTAAACTATAAATATACTATTAAAATTACTTAATAAACTAAGTATAAGCTTAATTAAAAATATTATAAACTATAATTAAGGAAATCCCTTAAATATATCTTTAAATATCTCTTAAAGATTATAGTAAAGTCTATTTTATATCTTTTAAAGTGCTTTTATAGTTAAAAGCGGACCGAACTATAATAAAGATATTCCGCGGAAATCCTTAAATATCCCTTAAAGATAGTAGCAGAATCTGCTTAATAGTCCTTTTAGGTATTCTTTATAGTTAGAAATATTATAAACTATAATTAAATAAGCTTTTAAGCCTTTATAGTTATGTCTTAAAAACTTAAGCGAGGTGCGACTAGTAATATTTATTTTATCTGCTTAAGCGAACCTTTATAGTGCGTGCTTTAAGCGTTCTTATTATAAGTTTTTATAAAGCTCCTTAAAAGTAAAGTAAGGAGTTTAAGTATAACTAATTAAATTTTATATCAACTCTTTTAAGTAAAAAAGAAAAGCTAACGTCCTTATTAGTTTAAAGTAAAAATAAAGTAAAAGGGGCGCTAAATAATAGCTTTATAATAACGTCTTTATACTATATTAATAGTATACTATTCTTTTCTTTTTAATAGTTTTTTCGGCCTTTTTAGTTATTAGTAACTAAGTTATTAAGATAATAAGTAAGCGGCTTTATTATAAATCCTTACCCCTTATTTAGTTATATATATTCGTTTTATTAAGGCAATTAGTATATTTAGCTAAAACTAATAGTAAGGTTTCCGACTTTCTTTTAGTTATACGTTTAAGTACTTATTAAATAATAAGGCGTCTCCGCGCTAAGGAATATTCCTTTTTTATAGCGGGATATATTAAAAAAGACTAGCTTTATTTAAGCCTTATTTTATATTACTATCTTACTTACCCTTTACGCTATTTTTAATCTTTTACTAAGTTTTCTATCTTACTTACTAGCTTTATAGTCTGCTTATAAGCGAGATATTATATCTTACTTATTACCGCTATTATAGCTATTCCCCCCTTTCCGTTACTAAGCTTTCTAACTTATTGTCCTTTTTATATATCGCTACTACTTATACCTTTCCGCTAACTAATATACGTTTAGCTACGAAGAAGGTGTTAAGGTAAGGGTAGGCCGTCCTATTAATATTATTAAGTATAGTTAGCATTAAGGTATTTAACGTCTATATTCCTGCTTAAAAGCGGGTAATAAAGTCCTAAATAGCCTTAATACTTAACTCCTCGCTTTTAAGGTTTTAAATATATTTAATAATCTTAAAAAACCTTTTATAAAGGGGGCCTTAAAGGCGAAAATATAAAGCGCGTAATCGGTGCGGATAATAAGGTAGATATTAAAACCTAGGAATTCTTTTACTTAGGTTAAATTTAAGTCGCGTTTAAACTCTTTATAGGCCTATAAGTAAAACTTAGTATAGTTTATAGCTAAGCGGAAACTCTTAATTATTATAATCTTATTATTAAAATATAAGCTTTTAAAGCTAGGCCTATTAAGGATTATATTAGTTACTATTAGTAGCTTTTATAAAATTAAGTAGCGGAATATATTATAAGGTTAGTTATCCCTATCTCTTTTAGTTAAAGAAAGATACCGGATAGACTATAATAAGGCGCTTATATACCTTTATATAGCCGGGCTAAGCATAGTAGTAAGGGGAAAAAGCGTTTACTAAGCGGGACCGAATAAGTCTTTAAAGCTTATAGCGGCTAAAAGCTAAGAAAGGGATTTTTTAGCGCGGGCTTAACTAAATATAAAGCGAGATAAGGTTTTAGCTATAATAGCTTAAGATACTGCCTTAAACCTAGCTATAAACTAGTTAAGCTAAGCCTTAAATATATTGTTTATAATAGCGTAGATATCGTTTTAGTTAGTTAGTTAAAGTAGGTTTTTACTAGCTATAGTAACGACGATAAATATTAAGATTATAGCAAGGTTAGCTAACTTAAAAGCATAAAGTATTAGCTAGCTATTCCGCTAATAAAGACTTCCGGCTATACCTTAAAAATATATATAAGCGGTAAGGGCTTTTAAGTAGTAAAAGCTAAGTAAGAGGTATAGCTAAGTTACTATAAAACCGGCCGTTTAAACTATATTATAGTATAAACTTAAAAGGTTAGTCGTTTAAGTTAAGTATTTAACGAAAGTAGTATAGGCCGTCCTTTATAGTACTATAATTTCGGTTTAACTTATTAGCTTAAGCGCGGCTATAAAATACGGCGTAGGTTTATATAAAAGCTTAAACTTAAAGGTTTTAACTTTTACTAAAAGACTTAAAGCTATAAAAAATAGCCGCCTTATTCTTATAAAGCTTAAGCGCTAACTTATATCCTTTATATTAAATATATAAGGGCTTATAAGATAGCGGGCTTAAAGATTAGTTACGGAATAGCTATTCTTAGCTTAAAAAGACGTTAAATAATAAAGGGACTTAATATAGGAGTATAAAGAAGGTTATATATATAAAAGTAAGTAAGGAATAGCGGGTTAAGGCTTGTAATATAAGGAAATATAGTTATAAAAAGAAAAAAAGAAAGGAAAGAGGGCGGGCGGCGAAGAGAATTTAAATAAGTATATTATAAGGCTAAAAAGGCCTTATTACTTAAAGTAAATAGCAGTATATTATTATGAAAATAATTAATTACTTTAAGTATAGTAAGTTATAGTTTCTTATAACTTATAGTAGCTTTTACGTCTTATACTTAAGCTTAACCGCTTTTTTCTCTTAGTTAAAAAGTTTCGTATTAAGTTATAAAGGCCGGGCGTTATACTTTTATTTTAACTACTTAAATAGCTTACTCCTTTTATACTTTCTTAAAGGCTTTTATAAATTTTAATAAGAAGACCGCATTTTCGTTTATTATAAGTTATAGCTACTAAGCTAGCTTTTTTAAGCTATAAGAAACTCTTTTTTTAGTTTTCCGCTACTTTTCTTTATTATACGGCTTTATAAGATTTATTTTACTTTTTACTTATTTAAGTAAGTTATCGTTTTATCCTAAACTAAGCTTAAGCGTATAGCGAGCTTATTTACTAAGTGTAGTTATACTATTAATATAACTAAATAGATATTAAGAAACCTTTTTATATTTAATTAGTATATAAGCTATCTTACTTTAATAGTAACTTTAAACGGCTTAGTACGTCTTTCTTAAAGTTTCGCTACTTAACTATCTATAATATAATAACTCTTATTAAGCTATAGCTAGACTTAATTGCTAGGCTTAAATTCTAGCGGGCGGTATTTCTTATCGTATTTATTCTTTATAGCGGCCTTAGCATAAGCAATAGCTAATTTAACTTCTTTTTATAAGACCTCTTAGTTTTATAACTAAAAGTAGTTATTAAGGAATTAAAGGCTATCGTATATTTTTATTTTAATAATAAGCTTATTAAGGGCTATATAAATTACTAAAAAGAAGGAATTATTAAAGCTAAACTAAAAAGCGATTAGTATATTAGTTTAAGGTAAGTTTAGGAAATTAGCGTTAAAAGAATTATACCGCAATTTTTATAGTTTAGTTTTACCTTTTTAATTAGCCGTTAGCTTAAAGGTACTAAGCGGTAAATATAAAAAGCTTTAATTTAAAGGCTTACTTTAAAGTCCGCTAAAATATTAAAGTAAACTTTATGTTTTAGTTAAAGATTATCCCCTTTAAAATCCTTTAATTAGCGGGGAGTAGCTCGGTATATAACGCTTATATTTAGTTTTCCGCTATAAACTAATTATTACTTAAAATAAGGAGATATTTCTTTAAGATTTTATTAGTTATAGTTAGTAAAGTATTAAAGAAGTTTCTTATAAGATCTTTTTATAAAGATTATTTAGCTTAGACTTCTAAAAGCCCGGTAATAAAGTTTATTGCTATTATATAGTATAAAACTAGCGGACTTTAAATTAAGATAAGCTGCCTTAATATCTTACCTTAATTAGTTTAGTTATAGTAATAAGCGTTATAGCTATTTATAACCTTGTTTATATATTTACTAAGCCGTAAGATTAAGAAGCTCTTAAATAAATCTTATTATATATAAGTACGGCTAGTATAAAAATATTTAGCGTAAACGTCTTTAACGATCTCCTTAGCGCAAGTCTAAAAGATATATAGTTTTTAGTATTTATCGTTTTTTATAAAATATAGCAACCTTTATAATTAAAGGAATAAGAGTCTAAGAATACTATCCTTATTGCTAAGCTATATAATAACCTTTACTTACTATATATACTCTATATATTAATAAAAAGTCTTTTAGTAAAGTGGTAATTTATTTAATACTTTTAAATAAAGGAATATATAGTTTATTATGTTATTTTCTTAAATACGTTTTAATTCCCTTTCTTAGTTTAAAGATACTAGCTTATTATCTTAGGGCGGTAAACGTAAAAGAGCGTTTAGCACGATATCTTTAACGCTTAAGATATAGTATACTTTAAGCGGGAATTAGCTTAAGTATTAAGAAGTAAAGATTAGCTTATCGTTAGATTTTATACTAATAAACAATAAGGATTTTTAGTATATAATTCTATAAGTACTAATATAGTCGGTAAAGATAACTACTTATAGCGTTCTTATAAAAAGTAATATAGTGCGTTATTTATAGATTGCTTATATTAAACCTGCTACTTTAAGCTTTATAAGCTAATATTAAGGTTCTTTAATATAAAGGGCGCGGCTTAAGTAAACGATAAGCTAGATCTTAATCTAGGCTAATAGCGTCTTTTTATTATATTCTATACTTTCCTTTAAGTAAAAAGCTATAGCTACTACTTTATATTTTTAAGATATATCGATTTAAATAAATAGTTATTAAGCGGGGTCGAAGTAATAAATTATTTAAAGCTTAGTAAGTTTTTTAGTTAAACTTATAAAGGCCTTTTCCTTTTTTAAAGTAAGCTAAAAAGCGGCTTTAATAGTATTTTATGCTTATCCTTAGCCCTTTAACGGGGCTTCTTTTTTTAATCTTACTTAAAGTAGCTTTATATTTCGTCTTTATAAAACGTTAACTTCCGTAGCAAAATATAGGACTATATTGCGTAGCGACTTAATAAAGCGAATCTATTTTTTAAGCTATTAAAAGTTCTTTAAAAACGTAATATCCTTTAAAGCTTATACGCGTTTATTTATATTTTTTAAGCTAATAGCGTTAACTTAAAATTTAAGGAGCTATATAAATAAGTACGCTAAGAAAGGCTTTAGTCCGGATAAGGTAATGTTATAATTATAAAAAGCGCGGAACACTACCTTTAAGTATTAAAGGTATTTTTTAGCTATGTGAAAGTAAATAATTATATTATCGATATAAGCCGCCGCGTATTTTTAATATTTACAGAAGATATTATTTATAAACTTTTAAACCTATACTAAAAAGTCTTTAAAGCCTATAAGTATTATTAATAATCTTTTTAGCCTGCGATAGCTTATAACTATAAACCTTTCTTAGTAGTCTTAGTAGACTAAAAACTAGTAAAAAACGATTATACGTTTATGATATTAATAAACTTTTTTCCTTAAAGGCGTTTTATTATATCGCTTGAAAGTAGCATTAAGTAAGCGTTTAAAGTAATAATAGTATTAATCCCTTATAAGTTTATAATTACTTATCCCTTTTTCTTTTTATTTACTATCTTTTATACTATAAATACTAACGTTATAAATAAAGTTAGCTTAAAAACTCGTTTTAATCGTCCTTATTTAGTTAGCTAGCTAAATATTTTATTTACTACCTTCTTATTCTTATCGCGTAACGGATATAATCTTAATATAACTTATTAATATTGTTATATTTTTATTAATTGAATATATATATCTTTATATTTATTTATATATACTACTCCCTCGTTATTTTAAAGGCAGGAAAATAATTAAAGGATATCTTAGACCTTTAATGCGTATTTTAGGGTTTTAGTAGAGATTTAAACGCTCTTATTAGTAGTAAGTTTAGGTAAGTCCTTAGTTCGGCCGATTTTAAGCGTATAGTTTATTATAAGATCCTTTAATAAGAAGTCCTTAGCGGGGTTTATTTTATCTAGGTTTTCTATAAAGACTTCCGCTAAAAAAGCAGTAGTATTAACCTCCTTATATAACTAAAACTGCTTATTAAAGTCTGTAATTATCCTTACCTTTTAGCCTTAGCGGAGTATTAATAGTTTCTTAAAATGGTTTATCGCTATAAAGCTCTTATAATCTTATATTATTATTTAAGTAAGCTTAAAGTCGTTAAAAAGAATATTATATTATGTTTTAATAGCGGCGCTTAGACTTATATAAGTAAGGCGTAGCTAGAACTAGCAAAAATCGTTATAATAACTAAGTAGATTACCCGTTTATATATTGCTAATCTTAGCTAAACTATCTTAACTTTAGCTTTAATCCCTTTATAGGCTTTAATCTATAAGACTAATATAAAGTTAATAAGGTCCCCTTAAAAAAGAACTAGAAAATCTTAGCTAAGTAATATATTAGCTATTAAGCGTTTTACAATTTTAGCACTAATCCTTACCTTTATAACTATAAGGTTACGATCTAGCCTTTTTAGTATATATATAGTAAGTTTTACTTATTTAATAGTAGCCGTTTTTCTTACTCCTAAAATAGAAATTTATTAAAAAGAGTTTATAGTTATATCTTAAAACGTCTTTACTAAGTCGGCTTAAATAAGGCTTTAGTCTAACTTAATATTTATATAGGCTTTAATACTTATCCTAGGCTTTTTTTTTCTATAAACTAGTAAGTATATAAAAGTAAATCGTAATAGCTTATCGAGGCTTAATAATTAAACGTTAAGAGAAGCCTTAACTATTTAAACGCTTTATAGCTTTTAAATAACTACTTATTATACTAAGCTATGTTTTTATATAGCAACGTCTTAGCTAAGGTTAAGGGGGTATTTATCTTTAATATATCTATAAAGCTTATTCGTTAAGGGGAATACTTTACTATAAAATCTATATACTTTATCGGCCTCTTAAATTAAGTCTGCTATAATATAAATTGCGGTTTTTTAAGGCTTTTATTAGTATCCGTTTAAGCCTTTTTTATATTATAGTCTTTATCTTTTAAATAGTTATTAGTCTTTATTATAGTTCTTTCTTTAGTTATAAAGCATACTTAGTTTAGCTTAAATATTAATAAGTATATAGTTTTAAAGGTTCTTTCTCTTTTAAGCCGGAAGACCTTAGCTTATATTTTTAACTATTTAAACAGGTTTCTCCTTTAACTTAGCGAGCGCTATAAAGCGAATAGTATATCCGCCCTTACTAAGCGGTCTAAAAAAGTGACCCGCGGTCTTAGCAAGCTTTTAATAAATAGCTAAGGCGTCCCGGACTATCCTTTAAGTACGTATAGGGTATAGCTAATTAGTCCTTACCTTTTTATAGGTTAAACTTATTTCTTTCGCGCTAATAAGTACTATTAAGATCCTTAAGTATATTTAACTTATAGCTAAGAAAGAAGTTCCTTATATTTATTAATTTATTTATTAATATCCTTATTTCTTACTAAACGTTATAAGGAATTTTATAAATAGATATCTAGCTTTTAGTAAATTACTATAATTAAGTAGTTTAGCTAGTAAAGCATAGCTTTAGCTTTATATTAAAAGCGCGATATCTAAGACTTAAAGTTAGACCTTACTACTATATCTTTAATAATAAAGTGCTCCTTATTAAGTGCTTATATTACTATATTTACTACGCCTTACGGCGTAAGGATAAGGGGATAGGGCGCGGACTAATTACCGCTAGTTAAGGCCGGTACTACGGACTAATTACCGCTAGTCGGGGCCGGTACTACGGACTAAGTACTGCTAGTTAAGCCGGTATAACGGACTAATTACCGCACGTAAACGTATATAAGGGTTTAGAAATAGTAAAAAGCTTATCTATTCTTAAAGGCATAGCTAGCTACTTTATACTTAGTTCTTTAAGCTAATTTTAAAGATCTTTAACTATACTTATCTATAGTATATAGATAAACTATAGATATCCTTATAAAATCGCTTAATAAACTAAGTATAAGCTTAGTTAAAAACACTATAAACTATAATCGGGGAAATCCCTTAAATATCCTTAAATATCCCTTAAAAATCGCGGTAAAGTTTATCTTATATTTTTTAAGGTGCCTTTATAGTTAGAAACGGGTCGAACTATAGTTAAGATATCCCGCGGAAATCCTTAAATATCCCTTAAAGATACTAGCGGAATCCGCTTAATAGTTTTTATAATATCTTTTATAGTTAAAGTTATCGTAAACTATAGTTAAACGTTATAAACTATAATTAAGTAGGCTCTTAACCTTTTATAGTTATACTTAAAGACCTTAAAGGGGTCTAACTAGTAATGTTTATTATATCTCCTTAAGCGAGCCTTTATAGTATATGCTTTAAGCGTTTTTATTATAAGGTTTTATAAAGCTCCTTAGGAGTAAAGTAAGGAGTCCGGGCATAGCCGTTTAGATTTTATTATAACTCCCTTAAGTAAGAAAGAAAAGCTAATATCCTTATCGGTTTAAAGTAAGAATAAAGTAAAGGGGGCGTTAAGTAATAGCTTTATAGTAGCGTCTTTACGCTATATTAATAGTATACTATCTTTATTCTTTTAATAGTTTTTTCGGCCTATTTAGCTAATAGTAGCTAAGTAGCTTAAGATAGTTAGTAGGCGTCTTTTATCGTAGATCCTTGCTTTATATTTAATTCTATATCTTTATCTTTATTAAGGCAATTAGTGCGTTTAGCTAAAACTTATAATAAAGTTTTCTAACTCTCCTTTAAGGCGTGCGTTTAGGTACTTATCGGGCAGTAAGGAGTTTCCGCGCTAAGGAATACTTAAATTCCTTAGCGGGATACGTTATAAGAAACTAGCTTTATTCGGGCCTTATCTTATATTATTATCCTACTTACCTTTTTTATAACGTTTTTAATCCTCCGCTAAATTTTCCGTTTTACTTACTAGCCTTTTAAGCCGCTTATAAGCGAGATATTATATCTTCCCTATTACCGCTATTGTAGTTATCCCCCGCTTTCCGTCGCTAAGCTTTTTAACTTATTATCCTTTTTATACGGCGCTACTACCTACGCCTTTCCGCTAACTAACGCGCGTTTAGCTACTAAGAAGGTATTAAGGTAAGGATAAGCTATCTTATTAATATTAATAAGTATAGTTAGTATTAAGGTATCGAACGTCTATATTCCCGCTTAAAAGCAGGTAATAAGGTCCTTAATAGCCTTAATGCTTAACTCCTCGCTCTAAAGGTTTTAAATGTGCTTAATAGTCTTAAAGAACCTTTTTATAAAAGGGGCCTTAAAGGCAAGAATATAAAGCGTATAGTTTATATAGCTAATAAGGCGGATATCGAAGCTTAAGAATTTTATTACTTAAGTTAAAGTTAAGTCGCATTTAGACTTTTCGCGGGCCTATAAGTAGAACTTAGCGTAGTTTATAGCTAGGCGGAAACTCTTAATTATTATAATCTTATTGCTAGAGTATAGGCCTATAAAGCTAGGCCTATTAAGAATTGTATTAGTTATTACTAACGGCTTTTATAAAATCGGGCGGCGGAATATATCGCGTGGTTAGTTATCGCTATCTCCTTTAGTTAAAGAGGGATAGCGGATAGACTATAATAAAGCGCTTATACGCCTTTATATAGCCGGGCTAAGCATAGCGGCGGGCGGAAAAAGCGTTCGCTAAGCGGGATTAAATAGGTTCTTAAGGCTTATAGCGGCTATAAGCTAAGAAAGGGATTTTATAATATAGGCTAGACCGCGTATAAAGCAAGATAGGGTTTTAGCTATAGTAGCTTAAAACGCCGCTATAAACCTAGCTATAAACTAATTAAGCTAAGCCTTAAATATATAGTTAAGGATAGCGCGGATATTGTTTTAATTATTTAGTTAAAGCGGGTTACCGCTAGCTATAGCGGCTATTATAAATCTTAAGACTATAGTAAGGTTAGCTAACTTAAAAGCATTAAGTATCGGCTAGTTATTCCGCTAATAAAGATTTCTAACTACGCTTTAAAAAATATATAAGCGGCGGGGGCCTTTAAATAGTAAAAGCTAAGTAAGAGGTATAGCTAAGTTACCGCGAAACCGGCCGTTTAAACTACGCTATAGTATAAGGCCGGGAGGTAAGTCGTTTAAGTTAAGTATTTAAAGAAGGTAGTATAGGCTATCCCTTATAATATTATAGTTTAAGTTAAATCTATTAGCTTAAGCGCGGCTATAAAAAGCGGCGTAGGTTTATATAAAAGCTTAAACCTAAAAGTTTTAACTTTTACTAAAGGACTTAAGGCTATAAAGGATAGCCGCCTTATTTTTATAAAGCTTAAGCGCTTACTTATATCCTTTATATTAAAGGCGTAGGAGCTTATAAAAAAGCGGGCTAAAAAAGTAGTTATAAAATAGCTAGTCTTATCTATAAGAGACGTTAAACGATAAAGGGACTTAAAATAAGAGTATAAGAATCCTAGGCTTAAGGTAAAGAAAGTTATATATATAAGAGTAGGCTAAGTATAGCGGGCTATAGCTAGCGGTAAAGGGAAATATAGTTATAAAAAGAAGAAGAAAAAGGAGAAAAGGTAAGCGGCGGAGAGAATTTAAATAAGTATACTATAAAGGTAAAAAGGCCTTATTACTTAAAGTAAGCGGCGGTATATTATTATTAAAATAACTAATTACCTTAAGCGTAGTAAGTTATTATTTCTTATAACTTATAGCAGCCTTTAAGCCTTATACTTAAGCTTAACCGCTTAATTCTCTTAGTTAAAAAGTTTCGTATTAAGTTATAAAGGCCGCGTGTTATACTCTCGTCTAAACTACTTAAGTAGCTAACTCTTTTTATGCTTTTTTAAAAGCTTTTATAATCTTCGGCGAGAAGACCGCTTTTTCGTTTACTTATAAGTTATAGCTACTTAGCTAGCCTTTTTAAGCTATAAAAAACTCCTTCCTTAGCCTTCCGCCGCCTTTTTTTATTATATAGCTTTATAAGATTCGTTTTACTTTTTACTCGTTTAAGTAAAGTATCCCTTTATTTTAAACTAGTCTTAAGCGTATAGTTAGCTTATCCGCTAAGCGTAGTTATATTACTAAAACGACTAAATAGATATTAAAGGACCTCTTTATATCTAGCTAGTATATAAGCTATCTTACTTTAGCAGTAACCTTAAACGGCTTAATGCGTTTTTTTTAAAGCTTTGCTAGTTTACCGTCTGTAATATAGTAGCCTTTACTAAGCTATAGCTAGACTTAATCGCTAATCTTAAATTTTAGTAAGCAGTGTTTCTTATCGTATTTATTCTTTATAGCGGCCTATATATAAGCAATAGCTAACCTAGCTTCTTTTTATAAGACTTTTTAGTTTCGTAAGTATAAGTAGTTACTAAAAACCTATAGGCCGTTATCTATTCTTATCCTTATAATAAGCTTACTAAAGGCCGCGTAAATTACTAAAAAGAAAGAATTATTAAGGCTAAACTAAAAAGCAACTAGTATATTAGTTTAGTATAGGTCTAAGAAATTAGCGGTAAGAAATCGTAGCACGATTTCTATAGTTTAGTTTCGCCTTTTTAATAAGCTATTAGTTTAAAGGTGCTAAGCAGTAGATATAAAAAGCTTTAATCCGAAGGCTTGCTATAAAGTCCGCTAAAATACTAAGGTAAACTTTATATCTTAGTTAAAGATTATCCTTTTTAAAATCCCTTAGTTAACGTAAAGCAGTTCGGTATATAATACTTATACTTAGTCTTCCGCTATAAACTAGTTATTGCTTAAAATAAGGAGATATATTTTTTAAGAATTTATTAGTTATAGTTAGTAAAGTATTAAAAAAGTTCCTTATAAGATCTTTTTATAAGGATTATTTAGCTTAGACTATTAAAAGCCTAGTAATAAAGTCTATCGCTATTATATAATATAAAACCGGCGGGCTTTAAGTTAAGATAAGCTACCTTAGCGTCTTGCCTTAATTAGTTTAGTTATAATAATAAGGATTATAGCTATCTATAACCTTATCTATATATTTACTAAGCCGTAAGATTAAGAAGCTTTTAAATAGATCTTACTATATATAGGTGCGGCTAGTATAAAAACATTTAGCGTAAGCGTCTTTAACGATCTCCTTAGTATAAGTCTTAAAGATATATAGTCTTTAGCGTTTATCGGTCTCTATAAAGTATAATAACTTTTATAACTAAAGGAATAAAAGTCTAAGGATATTATCTTTATCGCTAAGCTACGCTATAATTTTTACTTACTATATATCCTCCGTATATCCGTTAATTATTTTTAAGCGGAGCGGCAATTCGATTAATGCTTCTATATAAAGGAAAACGCGGTTTATTATCTTATCTTCTTAAATACGTTTTAATTCCCTTTCTTAGTTTTAAAATACTAACTTATTATCTTAGTATAGTAAACGTAAAAGCGCGTTTAGTATAAGAATAGTACTAATAGTATAGGCTAACTAAGTGCGGGGAATACGCTAAGTAAGAAGCCCCGCTTTCGGTCCCGACTCGATAAGTAGTCGATAAGCCTCCGCGACTAAAGCTAAGAGACTCTCCTTTTTATAAGCTTTAGTCTTGCAATAAAGTAGGCAGCTAAGCAATACTATAACCTATCGTACTATCTACTATCTTTACTACTTAATTAGTAGTACTGCGAGACTATCTCTTTATAGAATTATAAGTATTAAGGGACTAAATTAGTAACTTTATAAAACGTAGCATTATCTAGGAATTATAAAGCCTAGTAGGCGCACTAATTCTTTTTATCTTAAAGAAGGACGGCAGCCTTTATCTTTATATAAACTACTAAAAACTTAACCGCGTTACGTAAAAGAATTAGTACCTTTTACCTTTTATTTCGGAGATCCTTAACCGCTATTAAGGTGCTAAATTCTTTTCTAAGATTAATATTCGAAATATATACTAATATATCTATATAAAAAAAAGCGATAAGTAAAAGATAGCCTTCCGATTATACTACAGACACTTTAAATACTTTATTATACTATTTAGCTTAACTAACGCTTTAGCTACTTTTTAAAGCTATATTAATTAAGCGTTAAAAGGCCTTATCGATACTATTTATATAGTATATCTCGATAATATCCTTATCTTCTTATAAACGGAAGAGGAATATACTAAATACTTTTAATAAGTTATAGAGAGGCTACGCGCGGCGTAACTATTTATAAAGCTATTTAAATATATATTCTATTAGCAATTAGTCGAGTTCCTTAGTTTTATTTTATTAGTTAATAGGATATCGGTAGATCCTTAATAAGTAAAAGCAATTGCTAAATAGCTAGCACTTAATACTTATTGAGATATTTAAGTCTTCCTTAAGTTTTATAATTACTACTATCGTTTTATCTACCGCTACTCTTACGTAGTAGTACCTTTTACCGCACTACTAAAGGGTAATAGTAATAGTAAGAAGCTAAGGAGAGTAAACCTAAACGCGACCGAATTTATAGCGTTTTAGTCCTTAAAGGATATATTTATTAATATACCCTTACTTTAATACTACGACTTAAAGAGGTATACTTAAATTAAAACTAATATATTATAATATATAATAGCGGGCATTCTATCCTAGCCTAACGATAAGGGTCGCTATTACTTAATTATATTTTAGTTAAGAAAGTTTACCGGGGCTAAGTTAAACTACGGAGTCCCGGATTAAGAACTATTTACTATCGTAAAGTTATTTAAATACTAGCGATACTATATCGAAAGAGCCGCGTAATAAGTAAAGGTCTTATCCGACTATTTTAACCTTTAAACGTTTATATACTAAACCTCTCTTAATCGGAGATAAGCACGATAGTGTATATACTTAGCGCTATTCGACTTTACGATTAAGTATAGGATAGGGAAATTAAACCCGGCTAACGTACTATTAAGAATACCTAAATACGAAGGCGAGAAGCCCCTATTTATAGAGTTACTACCGGAGCTTTAGTTAAAGCTAGCACCGATAAATTATATAACTATTAATAATCCGTAGAGGGATAACGAGAAGTCTTTATAAGTAAAAGAAAGCTTAACCTTAAGCTAGTATAAGTATAGCGAGTTGCCTTTATATAAGGAAAATATATAAGCTCTTATATAGCGAACTACTACTAACTTAAGAGCGGACCTTAAATAGCTAGCCGTATAGGCTAAAGAGAGAGCTAGTTATAAATAGCTACTCTTAAGAAAGACTGCTAAGGATATAGCTTATAGCCTCTTAATATACGCTATAAAAGTTCTTAATACTTTACTAAAATTGCTAAAACGCACCTAAAGCGAAGATATAGTAATTGCTTAACGAAAAGCGATTAAAGACTTTTCGAAAAAGAAGTATCTTTAGTTATTACGACTAAATAGATTACTGCTATAAAAGGGACGAATCGTAGTACCTTTTAATACTACCTTATAGTAAGAGTTAATATAACTTTACTATAACGACTTATTAGTAAGATACTTCGGAGGCTAATAAATAGGTAAATTACTATTAAGGAATTTCTACTAAGAGAATATAGTAAAGGATATTAATTAATATATCTAAGAATGCTTAGTATATTAAGGCGCTATATTAAGGAGGTATCGCCCTTATAGCGCTATATAATTATTACTATGCTTTATACGACTATAAGAAGAACTATTAATAGACTTTACTATAGGTTTACTAAAAGTGCAATATAAGGGGCGAGAAGTTAACGTAATACTAATAATCGTATACCGATATACTAAGTACTGCCTCTTTATTCCGTGTTTTAAGACAATAAACGCGCCCGAGCTAATAAGGGCATTTTATTATAACGATAAGTTAGTATATAAGCCCTTAAAGGGCGTAGTTACGGATAGAGGATTACTATTTACTAATAAGTTTTAGTTAGACCTATGTTTTATCTTATAAGTAAAACGTAGGTTATCGATAGCGTTTTACCCTTAAACCGATAGGTAAATAGAGCGTATAAATTAAGCAGTGCACTACTACTTAAGATACTTTATAAATTTAAAATAGATAAACTAAGCGTCCCTTCTCCGGGTAGTATAATTTATATATAATAACGCAACTAATACTACTACTAAGCTATCCCTTAATAAGGCCCTTTTTAGCTACTAGCTAAACCTTTATATTAATATTAAGGACGACGTTATAAAGGGGGAGGTGCTTAAAGTAAAAGTAAGAATTAATAGGCTAAAAACTCTATAATAACGACTTAAGGAATACTAGCAAAAGGCTACTAAATCGTAAGCGAAGTACTACGACCTTAAGCACTAACTACTTTTACTTAAAGTTAGTAACCTTATTACGCTCTTTATAAAGAATTTACACTTTAAGGATAAGAAGAGGAAGCTATCTCCTAAGTATATCGGGCCTTTTTAGGTACTATAAGCTATTAGGAAGTAAGCTTATCGTTTAGCTCTCTTAAATAAGTACTTATATATATATAATATATTTTATATTAGCC
>JAPEBW010000415.1:0-55636 GCA_027405785.1 Ophiocordyceps robertsii | reverse complement strand
TAAGTGCTTATATTACTATATTTAAGCGGATTCCGAACCGTTTTTATAAGGCGGATATCTATCGGCTTAGTCCGACGCTAAGCTCGCTAAGTTCTTCTTATTATAGTTTTAAGAGGTCCTTAAAATACTATTTTACCGTACTTCCTTAAAGAAAGGAGGGTAATTAAATAGCTAATTCGTCCGCGTAAGCCTCGCCTTTACTAGCGTTTCGGCGGATAAAGTCGATAAAACGGTCTACTCCTTAAAACGTACTAGCTTTATTATCTTCCTAAACTTCGTTAAAGGATGCTTTTAAAGGTCTTAATAAGTTAAATCTCCTTACGTCCTTAGCTTATAGTTAAGGTTTTTCTTAAGGCTTAGTAAGCGCGTTTTCTTTTCTTAGTGCTTAAAAGAGACTAAGGAATTATTCGTTTAATATTACTACTATTCTTACCGGGGGGCTTAGGCCTATACTTAGTCTTAGTATCTATACGCTTAGTATAAATAGGTTTAGCCCGCTAAGGGTATCGCTTACTATATCCTTATCGCTTATTATTAAGGTCTTAGTCTTAATACTTTTATTAAGTGCTTAACCTTTTATTTTATACGCGTCCCGGAATTTAGTGCGCTATAAGGCCTTTAGTATAGGAGGCTCGTTTTTATTAATTAAGAGTCCCGAAAATGCCTTAATTAGCGCGGCTATAGCGGACGAGGCTAAACGGTAATACTAAACTAAGAAACTACTAAGTATCCTCCGAGGCGGATTTCCGGTTAAGGCCCTTAAGCTAAACTCTATTAGTAGTACGTAGTAGAAATATCCGCTAGGCTTATCGTCTTAAGGAAAGAGTAACTTTATTATAGGCTTAATCTAAAGGGTATTTAGTAAGCGGGGAGCCGGATAGTTTTAAGGTTAGCTTAACTTTACTTCTTTTATTTAAAGGATAATCGATTTGTCTAAGTAATACCGAATTTAGTTTACTTAGTCGTATAAATTCTATCGTTTTATAATCTATCCTTTATTAGTATTTTAAAAGCGGATTGCTTCTTAAAGAGTAGTAGTCTTAGCTTAGCTAAGCGGGACTTATTTTATATCCTATTTAGCTTTATAAGCTATTGCGGTATAATACCTTAAAAAGGGGTAAAGGAGATTATTAAACCGGTATGCTTAGTAAGCCGCGGCCTTTTCCGCTTTTACGGCCTGCTTATCTTAGAGTTTTATTATAAGCGCGTTAAGGAAGAGGTGCTTATTATTAAGGTTAAACTTAAAAGCTAATAAAAGCTTCTTACTAAAGAAAATATCGTTTAGTATCTAACTTTTTATAAGATAAGTACTTAATTATACAATATAGTCGCTTTTAGCTTAGCGGATATTTAAAGGATTTCCGTTTAAATAAGTAGGAATTACTACTATTTACTACGCCTTATAGCATAAGGATAAGGGGATAAGGCGTAAACTAATTACCGCTAGTCGGGGCCGGTACTATAAACTAATTACCGCCGGTTAAGGCCGGTACTATAAACTAATTACCGCTAGTTAAGCTAGTATAATAAACTAATTACTATATATAAACGTATATAAGGGTTTAGAAATAGTAAAAAGCTTATCTATTTTTAAAAGTATAGCTAGCTACTTTATACTTAGTTCTTTAAGCTAATTTTAAGGATTTTTAATTATACTATTTATAGTACGTAAAATAAACTATAAATATCCTTATAAAATCGCTTAATAAACTAAGTATAAGCCCGGTTAGAAATACTATAGACTATAATTAAGGGAATCCCTTAAATATCCTTAGATATCCCTTAAAAATCGCGATAAGGTTTATCCTATATCTTTTAAGGTGCTTTTATAATTAAAAACAGGTCGAACTATAGTTAAGATATCCCGCGGAAATCCTTAGAAATCCCTTAAAGATACCGGCGGAATCCGCTTAATAGTTTCCACGGTATCTCCCTTAGTTAGAGATATCGTAAACTATAGTCGGGTAGGCTCCTAACCCTCCGTGGTTATATCCCGGAAACCTTAGCGGGGTCCGACTAGTAATGTTCGTCGTATCTCCTTAGGCGAGCCTTTATAGTGCGTGCTTTAGGCGTTCTTATCGCGGGGTTCCGTAGGGCTTCCTTAAGAGTAAAGTAAGGAGTCCGGGCGTGGCCGTCTGGATTTTATAACACCCTCCTTAAGAGAGTCTTCTTAAGAGAGAGTTTTAGTTATTAGAAAATTAGTAGTTAAAGGCCGAAAAAAGAGACGGGTTTCCTCCTTTAAAGAGTCCTCTCCCTTTAAAGAAGTACTTTATATTTCTAACTCCTTAGCTTAGGTAAATAAACTTTCCTTACCCTCTATACCCTTAATACCGTTTATGCCCTCTATACCCTCGATACCCTTAATACCCTTAATACCCTTAATACCCTCTATGCCCTTTATACTATTAATACCCTTAATACCCTCTATGCCCTCTATACCCTTAATACCCTTAATACTCTTTATACCCTCTATGCCCTTTACCCCCTTTATATTTACTATACCTCTTTTATATACACCTCTTTTATATACCTCTTTAAAAGAGAAAAAGAAACTTAATATAAGAAATATTATAAGACCTTTAAAGCCTCTTCTTTCCTTTATTTCTTAGGTTGTTTTTAAGGTAGATAAAAATGCTATAAAAATAGAAAAAGGGAATATATATAACTTTATCTTTAATATAGGGGCTTTTAAGCATATAGTATATAATAAATCACTCCTCTCTTTTTGTAAAGATATATATATAACTATTACCTAGGGAAAAGCGTTTTTTATTATAGTTAAAGGCGTAGGGAATTTATATTTTAAATTTCCTAAAAGTAATATACGCTATATATTAAAGAACTATCTTTAAATACTATAAATTAGTGTTAATATTATAAGCTAATTATCTCTTTTTAATACCTTTACTTTAATAAGTAAAGATAATATCACTCTCTTAAATAAAAAGGCAAACATACTTATATAAGGCTTTGTTAATAACGGCCTTTATTATATCCTTATAGTTATAAAGACTCGCTTTTAAATTAATAAATAAAAATATAATATAAAAAGCTCTATAAACAATATACCTATAGACAATATATCTATAAACAATATAATATCTATAAATAATATACCTATAGATAATAAACCTATTAACAATACCTTTATAAATAAAGATAAAAAGTCTATAGATAAAAAGAAGATTATAGATATACTTCTTTAATATAAAAGACTAGGATATATAAATTATAAATCACTCTATAGATACCTAAGAAAAAGGAATTTTAATATAAATATAAATAAAGCTAATATAATTAAGATAAAGCAATGCGAAGCTTATATTAAAGCTAAATAAATAGATTAAAAAAAAAAGACTCCTTTAAGAAGGAAATATCTCTTTTTAAATAAAATATATATTAATATTAAGGGCCTTATAAAAACCCTTACTTATAATAAATATATATACTTTATATCCTTTCTAGATGCTGCAACTAGATATCTAAGAATATACCTTATAAAAAGCAAGGCAGAATATCTGCCTAAATTCTTAGAATATAAATAGGAATTAGAAAATAATATAAATAAGACTACTATAAAAGAGGTTTTTTCTAATAATATAAGAGAATTTATATATAATATAAAACCATACTGCCTAAAAGACGGCCTTATATATAATATATATCTTATATATACCCCTTATTCTAACGGTAAAATAAAAAGGATAAATAGAACTATACTTAATAAAGTCCGGGCTATGCTTTTTACCTCAAACCTACTAAAATACCTATAAGGTAAGGCTATTTTAGCAGCTATATATATATATAATAGGTCCCCGCACTCTACTATAGGTTTTATATCCCCTATAGAAAAGAAGAATAATATAGCTTTAATTTTAAAAGACTTAGATAAAATAAAGGTATTCGGAAGCACTATATTTTATAAGAATAAAACTCTTAATAATAAACTAGAGCCTAGAGCTTATAAAGGGGTAATAATAGGCTATAAAGATACCGCTTATAAAATATATAACTTTTCTAAACGAAAAGTAATAATTTCTAAAGATATAACTATACTAGAGAATAACTTCTTAAATAAAGAGGAATATACTGATTTTAATAACATGCCCTCTTTAAATAAGATGCTAAATAACTATAATACTAGAAATAATAGTACTAGTAATAATAACAATAATAATAATACTAATAATACTAATAATACTAATAATACTAATAATACTAATAATACTAATAATACTAATAATACTAATAATACTAATAATACTAATAATATAAATACTAATAATATAAATATAAGTAATAATAATAATATAAATACTAAAGATACTAGTAATACAAATTATAATACTAGCGATAATAATACTAGCGATACCTAGCAAAAGAATCAAAGGATTTAAGTAGAAATACCTAAGAAGCCTACTAAATACTATAAAGATTTTATAGAATACCTTATATACAATATAATAATTAATAATAATAATACAGAACATATCCTTTTTACTATAGAAGGAAATAAAGATCTTATAGAGCCTACTACTTATAAGCAGGCTATAAACAGTCCGTAAGCAAAAGACTAGGATAAAGCTATGCTAACTAAACTAAACGAACTTATAAGTCTAGATAGTTAGGAAATACAAGAGCTTCTTAGTAATAAGGAGGCTCTAGGAGGCCGATAAGTTTATAAAATAAAGAAGGATAAGAAAAATAATATAACTAGGTATAAAGCTCGCTTTATAGCATTAGGCTATAAGCAAATATAGAGCTTAGACTATATTAAAACCTTCTCTACAACCGCTAGACTAAAGTCTACTAAACTCTTATTAATGCTAGCTATAACTAATAATTAGCAAATACTATAATACGCTATAAAAAATGCATTTATATATGCAGATATAGATATAGAAACATATATAAATATACTATAAGGTTATAAAAACTATATTATAAATAAAGACCTTAAGTATAAAAATAAAAATAATAAGCAGTATAATGAAAATAAAAAGCTAGTTGCAAAATTAAAGAAAGCTTTATACGGTCTTAAATAAAGTCCGATGCTTTAGTATAACTTATTATCTAAGGTCCTAAGCGAGCAAGGATTTTCCTGCCTACCTATAAACGAAGGGATATTTATAAACAATAAGCTACATATAGCTATATTATTTTACGTAGACGATCTTCTATTCTTTAGGCTTATAGAGGATGTTATAACTTGCATAATAAATAAAATAAGCAAGGTCTTAAAGATTTAATCTTTAGGCTAAGTATAAGACCTCTTAGGAATAACTATAACTATAAACAGAGCGGAGAAGAACATATATATATCCTAAAAAAAATATACCCTTAATAAGATAAAGAAATTTAATAAACAAAATATTAAAACCTTAAAAGCCCCTGCTATAAAAGGAGTTAAATTAAATAAAACAAAAGACTATATAGCTATAAAAGAAGACATCCTATTATATTAAATGCAAATAGGCTTACTATTATTTTTAGGATTGTTTTTAAGGCTAGATATATTATACGCAGTAATATTATATGCTAGATTTGCTTCTAACCTAGAAATACCACATTTTAAAGCACTAGATACGATCTGGAAATATTTAAATAAATATTCTAGCTTAGACATATACTATAACTATAATATAGCATTTAATATGCTATTTTTCAAAGCCTATACTAATGCTAATTAGGCTAGTGATCTTATAGACTGTAGGTCGGTCTCCGGATACTGTTTCTTTATAAACAACAACCTTATAAGCTAGGCTTGCTAAAAGCAAAAATCTATAGCACTTTATATATACAAGGCCGAATATATATGCCTGAAGGAGGCTAATAAAGAAGCTTTATATTTATATAGCTATTTTAATACTATAGTAGAATGAATGTTTATAAATATACCTAAAAATAAAGTCCTTATAATTTTTATAGATAATTAATCTGCTTTAAAAATAGCAAAGAATCCTAAATTATATAAGCTAAGAAAATATATAGGCCTAGCATATAACTTTACGCGTAATAGTGTTAAAGAAAAAGAGATAAAGGTTTATTATATAAAATCTAAAGATAATATAGTAGATATATTTACTAAGGGATTAAGTTTTATACTATTCGATAAATTCCGAAGTTTACTAAGAATTAAAGAGGTTATAATATAAATTCCTATAAGAAAGGTTTTTAGCTATTTCTTACTTTCTTTAGCTTTCCTCTATATAACTTAAGGTTTGTTACCTATATAAAGGTTTTCCTTATATAATAAAATAAAGAGGTTTTACTTAAAATTATATAATAAGTTTTTCCTTTTAAGAAAGATTAAAAGCTTTAAGTTTTTTCTTATAAAATAGGTTTTCTTAAGCTATAAACGAAAGAATATTTCCTTATTTAAAGGTTTTTTACTTTACTTTAGTTAGTATATCTAAAGCGCACTTATATACTATAAGTACCCTTTAAGGGAGGCTATAAGGGAGTAAAATATACTCTCCCGCAGCCTATAGGCCAAACACAGCATAAATAACACATAACATAAATACGCTAAAATATACATTACATCCGCCATACAATTCTACATACTATACATATTTCTTTGTATTATTCCACCTATATATAAGCAAGATATAAGCAGATTAGGAAGAGGTGTGTGTGGAGACTATATGCATAATCCGTGCTAAGTCGCTGCGCCACCTCGTATTCCTTGCGGGATTAATCCCTAGGCTTATAAATACAATATTGACCCAACAACAGCTATTAGCCCACTATGCCTAACTGCGCTAGATAGGGGGCTCTTTTCTAAATCACTTAAGTTACTTATAGCTTAGGAATTATCTATATAAGGAAGCTATAGTCCCCCCTTCACCTTAGAAAGATTATCAACCTTACACACACATATCTTACCTATTTCTTTACCTTTTCGCACACTCCTTGCATCTTTATAATCTCCTTACTCGTGGCTACAAGCCTGCTCTTTTCTACACCTATTTGCTCCTCGATTTTTAGATATTTCCTCGCCTTTAAAAGGATAAGTTAGTAATATATATAAATAAGTCCGAATATTAATATATCCTTTTAGTAAAAGAATAGCAATATTAATAAGTTGTTTTTAAATTATATTTATTAAGCTATAAGGATAAAAAAGTTATAAATACGATATTTAGCTAGCTAACTAAAAAAAACGATTAAAGCGGGTTTATAAGCTAATTTTATTCGCGGTGCTAGTATTTATAATAAAAGAATAGGAAATAAAAAAGAAAAAGAAAAAGTAGTTATAAATTTATAAGGGATTAACGCTATTACTACCTTAAACGCTAACTAAATATTGCTTCAAGGCAATATAATTAAGCGCTTTTAAAAGAAAAAGTTTATTAATGCTATAAACGTATGTTCTTTTTACTAGTTTTTAGCCTTTTAAAACCACTAAGAAACGTTTATAGTTATAAGCTATTATAAGCTAAAAAGATCGCTAATAATGCTTATATATTTTAAGAACTTTTTAATATACGTTTAAAGATTTATTAATAACGTTCTTTATAGATACTTAGAATATATAGCGGCTTATATTAATAATATTATTATTTACTTTAATCTCGCTAAAGAATACTTTTAATACTTAAAGGTAATATTTCGCGCTTTTTATAATAATAATATTACCTTATCCGGACTAAAGTTCTTTTTAACATACTTATTTATATTACTTTTTAGGTTTAAAGTAAATGCTATTAGCTTTATAAATATAAATCAACGCGTATAAGCCTTAAAGGATATCGCGTTTTTAAAGAACTTTTAATAGCTTATAAAATAGATCGGCCTTATTAAGTAGCTATACTATATAGTCCTATATTTCGTTAAAAAAGTAAACGTCTTATAAAAAACGGAAGATAAAGCTACTTAAAGGAAGATAAGAAAAAGGTGTCTTTTTAAAGGGCTAAAAATAAGTATAATATACTGCGAAAGCTGCTTTATAGCTTACTCCGGAAAAGAAAAAGCCGTTATAACTTAAACTAAAAAGCTTACTAAGCTTAAAACGATTTATTATACTAACCTTACTTTATAACTATTTATTTTAATCGACGTATCTTAAGAATATAAAGTAATAGCTATAGCTTTTTACTTAAAAGAAGGTGAAAAATAAGATAAAAAGACTTTATTAGTGTAGACTAAGGTATAGCTTATTATTTACTTAAGCCGTGCTTTTTAAAGCGGAGAACCGCGAAACGAGCCTATAAAACCTAAAGTAGCTAGTTTAATATAAGCAGTATATAAGCTACGCATTATAGTACTATCTATAAAAACACTATAAGTAGTTATTTGTTCTAACTATATAAGTACTTATAGGATTATTATCTAAAAATCCTTATTTCTTATTAATATAAAATTTAATAATAAACTAATCCTCGCTTTTTAATACTTAAGCTAATTCCCGCTTAAAGTATACTACATCTTAAGCATTAAGAATGTTATACTTAACGCTTGTTTATATTTATAATACTAGTATAATAAGCTAGTATCTTTAAACTAAGAAAGGGAATTAAAGTTTATTTAAGAAGATAAGATAGCGGACCGCGTATTCCTTTACGCGGAAGTATTAATTAAATTACTACTCCGCTAAAAGATAATTAATAAATATGTTAAGGATATATAGCCTATAAAAATCTTTGCTTAGCTTAGCAATAAAAATCAGATCGTAGGGCTCTTATTCTTTTAATTATAAAGGCTATTATAATTTATAGTTAACGATAAACGCTAAAAACTATATATCCTTAAGACTTTTACTAAGAAAATCGTCAAAGACTAAATATTTTTATACCGGCTATACTTATATATAGTAAGATCTATTTAAAAGCTTCTTAATCTTATAGCTTAGTAAATATAGAGATAAAATTATAGATAGTTATAACGCTTATTACTATAATTAAACTAACTAAAGTAAGATATTAAAGTAGCTTATCTTAATTTCAAGCCCGTTAATCTTATACTATATTATTATAATAAAATGTATTATTTAAATTTTAGTAGTTTAAGCTAAATAGTTCTTATAAAAAGATTTTATAAAAAACTCGTTTAATACTTAACTAATTACAATTAATAAACCCTTTAAGATATATCTCCTTATCTTAAGTAACTATTCGTTTATAGTAGAAAACTAAGTATAACTATTATATATAAAGCTACTCCGCGCTAATTAAAGGATTTTAAAAGGGATAATTTTAAACTAAAATATAAGGTTTACTTTAGCGTTTTAGCGGCCTTTATAATAAGCTTTTAGATCGAAGCTTTTTTAATTTACTACTTCGTACCTTTAAACTAACGGCCTATTAAAAAAGCGGAACTAAACTATAAGAATCGCGCTATAATCTTTTACTATAGATGTTTCGGACTTATACTAAACTTGTAGGCTAATAGCTTTATAGTTTAGCCTTAATAATTCCTTCTCTTAATTAATTTGTATTGTAATTTATATAGCTTTAAGCAAGCTTATTATAAGATTAAAAAATAAATAATAAACTTTAGTTTCTTAGTAACGACTTTTACTTATAAAACTAAGAAATCTTATAAAAAGAAGCTAAGTTAGAAATTGCTTATACTTAGGCTGCTATAAAGAATAAATATAATAAGAAATACAGCCTGCGAAACTTTAAGCCTAGCGATTAAGTTAAGCTATAGCTTAGTAAGGGTTATTATATCGCGGAAAATAAGCCGGTAAAGCTTTAAAAGAGATATACTAAGCCGTTTAAAGTTACTACTAAAACAAGATAGCTTATATACTAGTTAAATATTAAGAGGTCCTTAAATATTTATCCGGTTATTTTAGTAAGATAACTACGCTTAGTAAATAAGCTAGCTATATACTTAATGCTTGTTAAAAATAAAAGAATACTTTACTTAAATAAGTAAAAAGTCGTAAAAATCTTATAAAGGTATATAATAAAAAAAGGCAGTGGAAAGCTAAAAAAAAGGGTTTTTATACCTTAAAAAGGCTAGCTAAGTAGCTATAACTTATAAGTTTATAAAAAAGTAGTTTTTTTATAAAGAATTATAAAAGCTTTAAAAAAAAGTATAAAAGGAGTTAGCTATTAAAGTAGTTAAAACAAACGTATAATACACGGCTTTTATTACTTAATATAAAACTTTTTAACTAAGAGAATTAAGCGGTTAAGCTTAAGTATAAAACTTAAAAACTACTATAAGTTATAAAAAACTATAGCTTACCGCACTTAAAGTAATAGGTTATTTTAATAATAATATACCGCCGTTTACCTTAAGTAATAAAGCCTTTTTAGCCTTATAGTATACTTATTTAAACCTTTTTTTATAACTATACTTCCTTTAACTACTAGCTTTAGCTTACTATATCTTAGTTACTTTTATATAAATAGCCTTTTTTACCTTAAGCTTATAATCTTTATACTCTTATTTTAAGTTTCTTTATAGTTTAACGTCTTTTATAGCTAAAATTAGCTATTTTATAATAACTTTTTTAACCTTCTTTTATATAAGCCTTTACGCTTTTTATATAAAGGATATAAGTAATTGCTTAAGCTATATAAAAATAAGGCGGTTATACTTTATAGCTTTTAATCTTTTAGTAAAAGCTAAAACCTTTAAGTTAAAGCTTTTATATAAACTTATACTCCTTTTTATAACCGCACTTAAGCTAATAAGCTTAACTTAGATTATAATACTAAAAAGTACGGCTTATATTACCCTCTTTAAACGCTTAACTTTAACTACTTACTCCTTAGCTTTATACCGCCCCGTAGTTTAAATCGCCGCTTTTATAGCAACTTAGCTATACCTCTTACTTAGCTCTTACTATTTAAAGGCCCTTACTACTTATATATTTTCTAAGGTATAGCTAAAAATCTTTATTAATAGAATAACTAGCTAATACTTAATGCTCCTAAGCTAACTAACCTTATTATAGTCTTAAAATCTATAATAGCTACTATAATTAGCGGAAACCCGCTTTAGCTAAACGATTAAAATAATATCCGCGCTATCTTTAACTATATATTTTAAGCTTAGCTTAACTAGTTTTTAAGCGGGTTTATAATAGTATCTTAAGCTATTATAGTAAAAGCTTAATCTTAATTTATATATAGTTTAGCCCCCCGCATAATAAAATCCTCTTTTTAGCTTATAGTTACTATAAGCTTTTAAGACCTTTTTAGTCTTTCTTAGTATACGCTTTTCCTTTTAGCCGCTATACTTAGCCTAGCTATAAAAAGGCGTATAAGCGCTTTATTATAGTTTATTTAATACCCCTCCTTAATTAAAGGAGATAGCTATAATTAGCTTTATAATATATTCAGCCACTTAATCTTATAAAAGCTATTAATAATAATTAATATAACAGCTTTATAGGATTATATTCTAGCAATAAGATTATAATAATTAAGAGTTTTTACTTAGTTATAAACTACGTAAGGCTTTACTTTTAAGCTTATAAGGAATTTAAATATAACTTAACTTTATCTTAAGCGATAAAATTTTTAGGTTTTAACGTCTGCTTTATTTACTATACTTACTACGCGCTTTATATTTTTGCCTTTAAAGCCTTTTTTATAAAAGGTTCTTTAAAACTATTAAATATATTTTAAAGCTTAAAAGTAAGAAATTAAGTATAAAAGCTATTTAAGACTTTATTACCCGCTTTTAAGCGGGAATATAAATATTTAATACCTTAATACTAACTATACTTATTATAATTAGCGGAATACCTTAACTTTACCTTAATACTTTTTTAGTAGCTAAACGCGTATAAGTCGGCAGAAAAGTATAGGTAGTAGCGCTATATAAAAATAATAATAAGTCGGAAAGTTTAGCAATAAAAAGTTAGAAATAGCTATAATAGTAATAGTAAGTAAGATATAATATCTCGCTTATAAGCGGCTTTTAAAGCTAGTAAGTAGTATAAAAGACTTAGTAAAGAATTAAAAATAGTATAAAAGGTAAGGAGGATAATAATATAAAATAAGTCTTAACTAAGCTAGTTTTTTATAATATATCTTACTATAAAAAACAAAGATCCCCTAGCGCTATAACTCCCTAAAGTTTAATATACGCTTTAATATACGATTTAAGAAAAGTAAGAAACCTTTTTACTAATTTTAGCTAAATATACTAATCTTTTTAATAAAATAAAAACGTATAATTAAAAAAGTAGTAAAGACTTATAATAAGGCTATTTACTTACCCTCTAAACTTACTTAACAATTATTAGCTAAATAGGGTAAAAAACAATAAAAAGAATAAGAATAGTATATTATTAATATAGCGTAAAAACGCTACTAAAAAGCTATTACTTAGCGCCTCTTTTATTTTATTTTTACTTTAACTTTATAAGGATATTAGCTTTTTGTTCTTACTTAAAAGAGTTATTATAAAGTTTAAGCGGCTATAAGATAAAGCTTTATTTATTATTTTAAGTATATTTATTTTTAGTTTCTTTACATAATATTAAAATAATTAAGGCTTTAGTAATAAGGTAAACTTTATTAATAAAAGCATTATCTTTTTAAACGCGGTTAAGCTCTATATTTTTAATAAGCATAAGTTCTTTAGTAAAAAGCATGGAAAAAGGTTTATAAAGATATTTTTAGCCTTAGAATTATAGTAAACTTTAAAAGGAAACTAGCTAAAGTATTAAAAAGTAAGTATAAAGTAGTCGCTGCTTTTATACTAATAGTAAAAAAAGATTATTACTTAATAATACTAGAAATAGCAGTATAATTAATAAGGACTATTATTTTTACTTACTTTATATTAATTAAGTATAATAAAGGTTTATAGTATACTTATACTAAGTAAGCAACTTTTAATTTTAAAAGCTTATAGTATCGCTTACTTTTTTATAAATAAGATCTAAAGTACATAATAAAGTAAAGACTTATTAAAAAT
Source organism: Ophiocordyceps robertsii (assembly GCA_027405785.1). Lineage (NCBI taxonomy): Eukaryota > Fungi > Ascomycota > Sordariomycetes > Hypocreales > Ophiocordycipitaceae > Ophiocordyceps > Ophiocordyceps robertsii. The sequence goes on along the minus strand of JAPEBW010000415.1, from coordinate 42,745 downwards.
AGCTTTAACTTTTACATTTTTAAAAGTACTTAGCACGATATAAGATATAATAATATTAAACTTTAATTTAAAACTTATATTTAACTTAATAAAAAGCAGCTTTTATAAGTTATGATAATAAAGTACTACGTTAAAAGTAAAAATTATAATTATTTCTTAAAAGGCTTAAAGCTTTATTAAAGTTAAAATAAACTCACCTTTAGCTATAAAACATACTTATACTTACTTACTAAAAAGCTACCTCTTACTTTTTATAGTTTTAAACTTAGCGGTTTTTAATTTTTATAATAAAGCAATTTATAAAGCGAAATTAGGGATAAGTTATAAAAGCTAATTTATAAAGGTAATCTAATTCTTAAGTGCTTAAAGGGTATTAAGAAATAAGATAGTATAAAGGGCGTATACTTATTTATTAGTATTTATAAAGCTAACTTTATTAACTTTAAACTTAAGGAGCTAAATAAAAAGCTATCTTAAAAAGGATTTAGTTGTAAAGGAAGCGAGGTTATACTTAGTAAAAAGGTAAAAGATCGCTATTAAGTTAGTAATATACTTTTTATCGGAGTTAAAAAATATAATAATAGTATTAGTAAACACTATAGTATAGTTAATATATTTATATAAGATTTAGTTTATAAACATTAAAATATAAAATAAGGAGTTTTTATAACTTATAAAGGCTATTATAAAGTGCTTAAAGCTTTAGTTAGTAATAATTATAAAGCGTTCTTAGGAGATTTAAGTAAATAAGAAATTAGTAAAAGAATAAGTAAGTATTAATAATAAAAATAAGCTTTTTACTACGAAGCTTTTTAATTATATTAAATCAAAGCATTATAAAGGAAGTGCTTAATATAAAGACGATATTAAGTTCTTAAAAATAATAATTTGTTAGCTTTTTATATTGCTATTTACTAACCTTTAGATAATAAATATTAATAAAGCAAATAAAGTAGCTTTTATAGCTTATTTTATCTTCCTTTTTTTTATCAAGCTTTTTATACGTTTATTTAATAAAGTCTTAGTCTTTTGAGTTAAGTAATCATACTTATAATACTAGCTTAAGTTAATATTAATCATTAGCTAAAAGTATTTTTATATAATAGTTAAAGTAAGCCTAGATAATACTTAAGTCTTCTTAAAATAATAGGAAATTACTATTCAGCATTTAAATATAATAAGGAAGCTTTAAGTCTATATTATATATTTTTTCTTTATTTTAAGACTTGAATTTTAAAGAGTAATATTTTCTATTTAATACTTAGCTTAAAGTTAAAACGAAGTTTTAAATCTAATAGCGGGGGCTTATTAATAAAATAAGCCGTACTATTAGTATAAAAAAGGCCGTTAATAGTAATAATATTTCTTATATTTTTTAAAGCGGCCTAAAGCTTAGTATAAATAGGTCTTTATTAAGCTAATATCTATAAACTATATGTAGTTATTAAAGTTAACTGTAATATTTATATACTAGCTTTAATAAAGTTATACTAGCTAATTACTTATATTTACTAAAATAAGTAGCTAGCTTTTAGTAAAATAATAATAAGTAAGCTTATTTCTATTAAGGAAATATATTAAGGCTTATATTATAAAAATCCCTTTTATTATAGCAAAAAAGCTCTCTTTTATATTAAGTGAAATAAGTATATTAGCCGCGCTTTAGATAGTATATTATATTTAAAGACCTTATTATATTTTTTATATATTAACCTTAAGTCCGCTAAAAGCCTTAAAATTTAAATATTTTATTACGTTTATAGCGTTAACTAAATATAAAATGCTTTATAATTAACTAAGTAATAATTTTTCAATAGGTTGAAAAGTAATTTATACCTTTATATATATAGCTTTTAAAATAAGCTACTTATTTTAAGTCTTAGGGATCTAGATATTAAACTTCGCTTAACCCTTTATAAAGGTTTATTTAATACTAACTAGTAGCTTAATTTAAGTAAAATCAATTATGATATATATAAAGCGCGAAAAAAAGTATTATTAAATAGAATAATAATTAGCTTTTTTAAAAGACATATCTTATATTAAAAAATTAGTCCTTCTTTTTTATAAATAATAATTTAAGCGTACCCAAATTAAAATAGTCTTTTTTATAAATAATAATTTAAGCGTACATAAATTAAAATAGTCTTTTTAATACGTTTATAGGCTTAGCGGGTTTTACTTTAATAATAACATATTTTTCATAAGTATAAGAACTATAGCTTAAGTAAAAAGAGCTAGTTTTTTAACTATTAAGTAAATTTAACCTATTTCTTCTTTTCCTATTTATATTTATCTTCTTAAGCGTGTTTTCTATTAGTATAGTATTAATATTTTTATGTTTATTCATAATCTAATTTACTAGTTTTAAAGAAAAAACAAGCGCCGCTTTTAGCTAAAGTAGCTGCTTAAGCCTTTTAAGTAAAGTTAATAAGAATTAAGTTATTTTTTATCTTTTAAGTAAAAAGAGTAAATAAAGCGTTTTAAGGCTTTTACTATAACTAAAGGCCGACTAGTATAAGTATAATTATAAGCACTAAATGCTAAAGCGGATATATAGTAATTACTAAAGCGGCTAATAACTTTATATAAACTAAAGATTTACTAGTATTTTTAGTAGTATTATTTTATATTTTTCTTAACCGCTATGACTTTATACTTAAGTTAAATTTTCCTTATAGCGCTATAAGTTAAACTTAGAGTATAAATAGCTATAAGCTAAAAAATAGTAATAGTGTTTATTTAATTACGGGTTTAATAGCTAGCTTACTTTATAATTTAATAATAATGTTTATTTAAAGATAAAGTATTCACTATTTATATTCTGCGTCTAATTTATTAAAGTTATTAATCTTAATAAGGTTGCAAAAAGATTAATATAAAAAGGTATTAAGTTATTAATATAATTTTAGTTTAGTCTTATTCTATATAAGGGGCTATTTTAGCTTTACATTAAAAGCTTAAAATCTAGCTTAAAAAGTCCGCTTTATTAATAATGTTTTTAACTAAGAATGTTTTAAGTTATAAAGCTTAAACCGCGACTTTTAGCAGGATTTTTAAGTAGGTTTAAAGCTTTTAACACTAAGCTTAGTAGCTTAAACTTAGACTATATAATAATCACAAGTCTATATTAAAAAGATCTTCGGAATAATACTTAATAGCAGTACTATATAATAAGCTTCAGATTAAAGTAGTTAATTTATCTATTTATTCCGGTCTATAGATTGCTACTTAGTTAAAAGCGTCTAGAAGCTTTTTTAGATTAAATATATAAAGGTTTTATAAGTTTTTTTAATATTATTAAACGATATATTAAATAAGCTTACTAAGTTAAAGCAATTAATATTTTTCGCATAAACATAAAACACTATCTTTAAGCTTCGTTATTTATTATTGTTAATTTCGCAAACAACTAGCTATAAACTTATATATAGTTAGATTAACAAGCGGTTTAAGATATATTTTATTCTAAGGATAAATATAAGTATAATAAAAAGCGTTATACTTACGATTAGCTTTAGCGGCGTTATAATTAAGGCTTTGCTTAATATACCGCTTAAATTTACTAAAAGCCTTACTAAGGTATTTTTAAAAAGCTCTTTAGCGGTATGTTTAGTAAAAAGGCTTATTAAATAATCTTTTTATTAAAATCATATAATAACTAATTAACATAGTTAAATAAAACGTTTTTAGATTTATATTTTTCTATATTATAAAAATTCAAAACTTTTAGCTAAATAAGCTTTTAATTCTTTTTCTAACTATTAAGAAACTAAACACGTAAGTTAATTATATATTAACGGTAAAAGAAATAGCTATTAAGTAAGTATTAAGTATAATAAGAATAAAAGATACATTTAATTTTACTTAAATTAAGCTACTAGTTAGTATTAAATAAACCTTTATAAGGGTTAATCGAAGTTTAATATCTATATCCTTAAGACTTAAAATAAGTAGCTTATTATATTAGCTATATATATAAAGGTATAAATTACTTTTAAACCTATTATAAAATTATTACTTAGCTAATTATAAAGCATTTTATATTTAGTTAACGCTATAAAATTAATAAAATATTTAATTTTTAAGGCTTTTAGCAGACTTAAAGTTAATATATAAATAATATAATTAAGTCTTTATATATAATATACTATTTGAAGCGCGGCTAATGTTCTTATTTCGCTTAATATAAAGGAGAGCTTTTGTGCTATATAAAAGGGATTTTTATAATATAAGTCTTAATATTCTTCCTTAATAGAAATAAGCTTACTTATAATTATTTTACTAAAAACTAGCTACTTAATTTAGTAAATATAAGTAATTAGCTAGTAAAACTTTATTAAAGCTAAGTATATTAATATTATAGTTAACTTTAAGAACTATATAAAGCGTTTTGATTTTAAGCGTTAGCTTTTTTTAAAGTTTTTTAAGTACCTATTTAATAAAAAACAAATTAGCATTTAAGACTAAGCTAGATATTAATAAAAGCCTTTTTCTTAAAAAAATATCTTTTAGTATATAGTGCTTAATTAGTACTATTTTATACTTTTTATTTTCTTATAATTATAAAACCTTAGATATAACAATTTCAAATTAGTAAAAACTAAGGAAATATTTACTATTGTTTATTATATAGTAAACTAGCGGAATTAGTAAACTATAAGTAAATTTAAAAATATACTATATACTATAATAAGGCTTGAAAAGGTTATAAGTAAAACTATTAAATTAAAATTAAAGAATTAAAGTAAATATTTCCTTTTCTTTAGATAAAAGAATTACTTGTTATTTATATCGCAATTTCCTATTAAGATTTCCTTGAGCTTCTTTATACTTTCTTAGTTTTATCTTAGTATAATTTAAAGAAAGTATAAAAATATATTTAACTTTAATTTATAAGTATTTACTACATATTATACTTTAACTTAGCAATCTTCTTAGATTTTCTAAGTTATGTTTTTAATAGTACGATATCTAGGAAATAAAAGCATAATATAATAATGTTAATGTATAATTACTTAGAAACTTACTTTATATATTTTAACTATGTACCGGTAATTTCTTTATTATAAGGCGGAGACTTAAGTTATAGTAAGTTTTACGCCTTGTGTTATAATAATACTTCTACTTTTTCAATGCCCGCGCTTATATAAATGCATCTTATTTACAGCGCTTTTAAATAAAGCTTAATTCGATTATTTTTAAAGCTCTTACGAGATATATATAAAAAACGGCCTATTAATTAACATAGTCCTTTAACTAGTGCCGCGGGCAATAATTTAAGTGCGCCCTTAATACTTTTAATACGGTGCTAAAAAGCTATAAAAGTAGTATAAGCGAAGATTTTATATATATATAAGCGAGGCTTTAATAAGAGTTTCAAAGGTGTAATATACATATATAAATAAGTAAGGGCAAGTACGTACTTATATATATAAGCTATATATAAGGATAAGCGGGCGTAAGTATTAAAAACTATTATACGCTATATTATAAAAAAAGCTAAAGTTATACTATAGTTAATGCCTTAAATTTAAGCTAACGTATAATTAAAGTTAAATAAGACTTTACTTAAACTTAGCTTAAACTTAACCTAAGTATAAGCTATCCGAGCAGGACTTATAGGTAAAGAGCTATATAGCTTAAATAGAGTTTTTCTCTTTTTTTTCTTCGCTTTAAATAAATAATTATTTAGCTATATACTATTAAACTAAGTATATACCAGCTCTTAATATATTAAAAGCTCCTTTTAACTAAGGCTATATATCTTAAGAAAAGACTTACTACTAATAATAAAGTGTAAAGAAGAAAGCTACTTAGCGTAAAAAGTTAAGGCTTAAATAAGGTAAAAGAAAAGTTAAAAAAGGCTAATATTTTAATAAAGGTTAAGTAAGCAATCTTTTTACTATTAGTAAGGGCTATTAAAATAAGCTACTAAGTTTAAGTAAGCTTATAGGATATTTATTAACTTATAAGCTAGTTTAAAGCCTTAATATAAAGGCTAAAAAAGATAGTAAAATATATATATATATAAAAGAACTGGCTTATTAGCTAGCGGCTTAATATTACCTTATAGTAAAATAGCAAGGGCTATAATACTTATAATAAAGAAAAAAGAGATAAAGAAAAAAAACTTATAAAAGCTATTTTTAGTACTAAAGGGTTTAATAGCTAATACTACTACTTAATGCCTTAAGTATAATATATATAAGAAAAATACTAAATAAACTAAGACTTTTTCTTAAGCTTAAAAAAGGTCTTGAACTTAATTTAGAACTACTTAAATACTAGCTTATAGTAAACTATAGCGACTTATAATAGTATTAATATAATTAAAGTTATATTAAATAAAATTTCTTAAAATACTTTAACTTAATTTACTTTAATATAAATATTTTGTTTTAAGTTATAGTAGCTATTTATATAATTAAATAAAGCGAGACTTAAATATCTTTAGCGTTCGTCTTTAATTTTAAGTAAAGGCTTTTTTAAGCGAGAGGGGGGTTATAGCTATATAATATATAAATCGTACTCTTAAAAGGCACTTTAAGCCTTCGCGTTAAGGAGGTACTTATAATAATTAAATTTTTAACCTTAAGCTTTTAAGTATATATTAATTAAGTTATATAAATCGTAGTAAAGCTAAGAATAGTTTAATAAACTAAGTAGCTATTTTAAAGCGAAAAAAAGTAAGAAGCGGTATAACTTAAGATTTAAAGAACTTAAACGGTAATACTTTTAAAAGTAAAATTAATACTATGGCTTAGCTTAGAGAGGAATAAATCTAACTTAATAGATAGAAATACTATACTTTTTAAATAATAAGGTATATTACTTACTTTTATAAAAAGAAAAAAAAGGGAACTTTATAAGTCACTATAGCTATAACTAAGGAAGTAATAAAAGTAAATTTATATTAAAGAAAAAAAGAACTTTAGTATAAGGTTAAGCGCTAAAAAGAACATATAAAATAGTTTAAACGTAAATAAAAAAGCACATTACGCTAAACTTAGTATAACTTTAGGTTTATATTAATAAAAAGAAAAGGCTTAATACACTTTTAAATATATGCTATAATTACTATATTATAGTAAGCAAAAGTATAATATTAAAGCTATAAATACTTATTATAAATAAGATAATAAAGCGGCTATAGCTTTTTTTAAATAATATACTAACGCTTTTAAAAAAAGAAATTATAGTATTTACGATAAAAATAAAAAAAGTATTTAAAATAAACGTTTACTTTAATAATACCGGAGTAAAGCTATAATATATTCTTAAGAAGACTATAAAAATGGAAAATTAAAGTAGTTTATAATACTAAATGTTATAAGATTTAGTATAAGAAGACTAGGATTTAAATTAGCCCTTAAAAGTTAAAAAAGGCCGCGAAGATTATAAGTATTTAAAATAAAAAGCTAATAAGCGCTTGAATTTTTACGGTGGAGTATTAATAAGAAAAGGCTTAAGAAGAAACCTAAGGGCGATAATAAGTATTAAATATAAAGGCAATAATAATAAAAAATATAAGAAAGACCTTTTAACTAAAAACGCTAATTAATATAACAGACTATATCCCGGCCTTAGCACTTTAAGCTTACTTAAACTTTTTTATACTTATAAAGGCGCTTTAGTAACCCTTATTTTTATAAGGCGTAAACTAAAAGATTTATCTTCCTTTAATAAAAACTGTAAAAAGCTATTATTATTATAAGGGCCTTTATATAATATATTTAAAAGGCTTTTTATTCTTAAAAAGACTTTAAATAAGTTTAAAAAAAGTTAACCTTATCGGCTTAAGTAGCTTGTTACCTATAGCGCTAATACTATTTAAAAAAAAGTTTAATAGCCGCTTATACTTTTATTATAACTATTAAGCTAAGAATATAATTATAAAAAGGTATTAATATATACTACTATTTATTATAAAGTTACATTAAATATTAATATAAGTATACTAGTTTAAAAAACTTAACGTTCTTATAGCATTTTATAAGTTTAAAATTATGAAAATTCTATATACCTTAAAAAAGATTTAAGCTGTTTAAATATAATAAGCGCTAAAAATATAAAAAGCGTTAAAGCTTCCTTAAGTTTGCGAATTATTATTATACTTTTATCCCGCTTAATACTAAAGCTTTTTAATACTTAAATAATCTTTATAAAAAGGATATAACCTTTTTATAAGCTAATGAGTATTAAGTTATATTTAAATTTATTAAAAAGGCGTTTTATAATATATTAATACTTTAATTATATAACTTAAAAAGTAAAATATACTTAAAAGCGGACTACTAAAAGTAAATAATAAGCGTCGTATTAATATAAATAAAGCTAAACAGAATTTAAGACTTATTAAGCTTTTTTTTTTAAAATATCTATATATAGTAAAGTATAACTACTTAATTTATAATAAAGAGCTACTTATAATAATAAGATATTAAAACTTTTAAAAAGCGAAGTTATATAATATATTAGTATTTATAATACTAATTAACGATAAGAACTTAAAGTAATTTTTAATAAAAAGGAAATAAAATAAAAAGTAAAGTAAATAAGTAAAAAACTTTTTTAATATAACTTTATATTCAAATACCGCTTTAAGGAGGTAGTAATAGTACTTTATATTTTATTATACTACGATTAAACTACGCAAGCGGGTATATAAAATAAAAAATAAATAAGATAAATAGTTTTATTTATTCTAAATAGCATATAACTAATAAAACATTAAGCACTTAAAACAGTAAATATAACAACCTTTTATACTAATTAATATAAAAAGAGTATTTAATTATAATATTATAAGTTTAAGAAAGAAATAAAAAGTAAATTACTTATATAAGTAAAGTAAGTAACTTTATATATTAACTTAAAGATAAAGCAAATAAAAGCGAATTTTAGCTAAGAGTATTACTATTTATACACACACATATCTCTATTCGTATACACGCCCTATTTTTAAGATACGTACTAACGCCAGCCCGCCCTACCAACTTATAGTGCCCGCGCCTGGCAAGTACCCGTACCCTCTAAATGCCCGCGCCCGCGCCCGCCCGCGCCCACACACGCAGCCTACACACGCAGCCCACACGCAGCTCTCTCGGCCACCGCTTAATTCGCTCAAAAAACGCATCTTTAAAGCTCTCGCTAGATGCGCGCGCGGCCTGTTAATTGATCCGGGCCCTCTGCCGCTACTGCGGGCGAAGTTGTGGGCGCGCCCTTAAGTGTCGGCTGTGTATATAGGCGCGGGCGGTTATTTAGAAGGTACGGGTACTTGCTAGGCGGGCGCGGTATAAATAGGTGGGGGGGGGGCTAGCGCTTATACATATCTTTAAAATAGGGCGTGTGTACGAATAGAGATATATATGTATATAAATAGTAATACTCTTAGCTAATACCTAACTTAAAATCAAGCTAAGATATACTTAAGAAATAAGTATAACTAGCTTATATATTTAATAACTAAGAGATATAAAAGTAGTAAATAGCAATATTAGTATAAGATAATAAATACTAAGCGGTATTTTAAGTAGTATAAGATAGTATTTAATTATTTATATTAAAATAATAAATAAAAGTTAAAATAAGTAAGTATATAATTAATATAAAAGAAAGTAAATATAAAAAGGCGTTTTTATTTAAAAGACCGCCTATAAGTACTAGGTAAAGCTTAATATCTTAAGAAAAAAAAAGGATAAAAAGTTTAATAAGCTTTAAGTATTAATCGCTTAGTAAATATATAACTTAATAGTAGCGGGATACTTAAGATAAAAAAGGGCGCTTATAATATTAACTTAAATTGTTTTTTACTTAAGTTAATTATTAATAGTATATTAACTTATTATTAATAAGAAACTATATAGTAAAAGCTAAAATTAAAAATTACTTTTAAAGGGGCTTTTTTAATTACTTTCGACTTTTATATAGCTATTTATATACTTAAGAATAAACTTTATAGTTAAGCAACTTTTAATTAAAACTAAAGGCTTAAGAAACCTTTAAATAATAATAAATAAGCTATTTAAAGCGATAATATTAAAAGTAATACTAATAATAAAAGTAGTACTATAAACTATAAGGTTTTTAAAATCCTATTTCCGCTTATATAAGATACTAAAGCTAATTTTTAATATTAAAAGATAAACTAAATAAAGTAATTTTAATAAGACTTTTATTAATAAAAAAAGGTATAAATAAAACTAAGCTTAGCTTATTACTTTTAAACTAATTAAGCGATAAAGTATATAAACTAAAAGATAGAAGCTTACCTTTATATATATAATTACTAAACGTAAGACAATTAAAAAGTATAGCTACTTTATACTTTAGCGGTATTAAATAACTAAGTAGTATTAATAATAAGTATAAGCTTTTTTTTCGCAATATATAGTTATAATATTAAGCTTTTTTAAATCGTATAAGAAAAGAAAGCTTATATTAAAAACAAAAAGTATATAAAACTTTATATAAGAAACAAAAAAGGTTACTAATTTCTTTTAAATAGCTATTACTATATTATTATTAAAGTAAAAGAAGATAGTAAACTAAATACAGTGAATGATAAAAAGACTTTAAGTAAGCAATAAAGTATAACGAAATAAAAAAAGATATACTATTAATAAGGCTTATTAAAAGCTTAACAAGCAATACTAAAAGTATATTATAACGAAAATAATTAGCTTCTATATAGTAAAACTTAATATACTAAGAAGGGTATGTAAAAAGCTATATATAGAATTCTTTTAATATATAATAGATAAACCTTTGCTTAGCTATGTAGTTAATAATAATAAATTACCGCTAATAATTTAAAAGAGATAATAAGCCGGAATATATTATAAAGAAAATTTTATAAGCTTAGTAAAAATAAGTTAAAAAAAGGAAATAACAATAAGTCCTATTAAAATAGCATAAGTATATAAACTTAATATAATAGCTAATTAATAACACTGAAGCTATAATTGCTTTAAAAAAGTTTAAAGAAAACTTTATTTATACTATAAAACTAATAAAGGTAAGGCAAAAGAATAATAATAACTAAAGCTAAGAAGTAAAATAAAAATAAAAATTAATAGAAAATAAAAATAAAAAGGAGTTTTAAGCTATACTTAGTAAATATTAAAAAAGTTTTAAATAATAAATATAAAACATATATACTAAAAATATATACTTAATATAAATAATAATAAGATATAAATAAGATATAAACAAATAAAGTAAGATGTAATATAAATAGAAAGAAAATATAAAAGAAACTTAAACTTAATTTAAGTAAACTACTTATTATTAGCTAATATTTAGAAATTAACTTTAAATATAAAGGTATTTTTAAGCTTAGCGCGCTATAATAATAATACATATTAACTTTATATATTATAATAGCTATTTATGTTATTTTATTAGTTAATATTTATTAACGCTTAAAGAATATGTATATAGGGAAAGAAAATAGTTTTTAAACGGCTTTAACAATATATAATTTTAAAGCGTATTAATAGCGGTATTCTTATTATTAATATATGAATATTATATTAAGATTATATAATATAAAGTTTAAGTAGGGGGATATATAACTAAATAATATAATTTAGCTTAAGTATAAGTAAAATAATTATAAGCTAAAAGCAAAACTTAATTTAAAAATACTTTATACTAAGTATTTATATTAAAAGACATTATTTATTTAATATATATAAAGTAAAAAAGCGCTATATAGTAATAATATATATTATACTTCGCTAATTAAGCGATAATAATAAGCATACTAATTAAAATAAAGGTAGTAGTATATAGTTACTAAGTATATTAAGGGGCATAGTATAAAAAGATACTTATAAGTAAGGAAAGATTTAGCGTAAGGGGCTAAAGTAAATATATTAAGGCGCGGCGTAATAAAACTATTATAGAAGTAAGCGTATATATAAGAAAATTAATAATTAAAGAAAAAAGAAAAAGAAGAAAAAAAAAAGAGAAAAGGGGTATATATACTTAAAGAGTAAAGGCGGTAAAAAGGTAAAATATGCTTTAAGTACTAATTAAAGTAGTAAGCGGAAAGGGTATATTACGCCGCCTTAGTACTATTAAAAGTAATATAATAATATAACAAAGAAAGTATATAATACTTCATATATTTTAATAAAACGTAATTTAGTGAATTTAATTAATATATAATAATAAGTATAGTAAAAGTGTAAAAAACAATTATACTAATAAATAATAAGTATAAAGCGGAGGAGAAAGTATTGTTATTATATATATTACTATATAATGCTTTTAAAAAAGGATAGTATTATAAGCAATACTATAAAAACGCTATAATTATATTATAGTAAATACCTTAAGCTTAAACTAATATATAGCTAAAGTTATATAGGACTTTACTGAAACTTAGCTTAACCTTAGCTTAAACTTAACCTAAGTATAAGCTACTTAAGCGACCTTTATAAGCAGGAGGCTATATAGCTTAAACAAATTTATCTATATTTCTTTTTTAGCTTTAAATAAATAATTATTAAGCTATATACTACTAAACTAAGTATATACTAGCCCTTAATATATTTAAAGCTCCTTTTAAAGAACGTTATATAACCTTAAAAGAGGCTTACTATTAAAAATATTATATAAGCAAAAAAGCTACTTAGTATAAAAAGGCAATACTTAAGGAAAATAAGAAAGAGGGCTAAGAGAGGCTAATATTTAAATTAAAGTTTAGTAAGCAATCTTCTTATTATAAACAGGGACTATTAAAGCGAGCTATTAAGTTTAAGTAAGCTAATAGTTAATTTAATAGTTAATAAGTTAGTTTAAGGCCTTAATATAAAAGCTTAAAAAGATAAAAAGGATAGATATATAAGGAGGGGCCGGCTTACTAACTAGTAGCTTAATACTATCTTATAATATAATATTAAGAGCTATAATGCTTATAATAAAAAAAAAGCGAAAAGAAAAGATTTATAAAAGCTACTTTTAGCACTAAGGAAGTTTATATAGCTAGTATAGCGACTTAACGCCTTAAGCATAATATATATAAGAGAAGTATAAGATTATTTAAAACTTCTTTTTAAGTTTAAAAAACTTCTTTTACTTAATTTATAACTACTTAGATATAAAGCTATAGTAAACTATAGTAACTTATTTTAGTACTAGTTTAGATTAAGGCTCCGATTAGTAGGAATTCCTTAAGTACCTCGACTTAATTTACTTTAATATTAAGATTTAATCCCGGGCCGCGGCGCTTATATATATAATTAAATAAAGCGAGAACTAAATATTTATAATGTTTATTTTAAAGTTAAAATAAAGGCTTTTTAAAGTAAAAAGGGGGTTATAGCTATAAGATATATAGATTATATTTTAAAAAGGCGCTTTAAGCCTTCGCTTAAAAAAGGCACTTATAATAATTAACCTTTCGACTTTAAGCTTTTAAGTATATACTACTTAAAATATATAAATTAAGTAATATAAATTGTAATAAACCTAAAAAAGGTTAAATAAACTAAGTAGCTATTTTTAAGCTAAAAAAAGGCAATAAGTAAAGCAACTTAAGACTAAAAAAACTTAAAAACGTATAAAAGTAGTACTAATAATATAAGCTAACTAAGTGCGGGAAATATGCTAAGTAAAAAGCCTTGCTTAAAGTCTTAACTTAATAGGTAGTTTATAGGCCCTTATAACTAAAGCTAAAAAACTCTCCTTTTTATAAGCTTTAGTCTTATAATAAAGTAAGTTGCTAAGTAATACTATACTTATTATACTATTTACTATCTTTACTACTTAATTAATAATAGTACGAGACTATCGTCTTAAAGTTTTTAAAGCTTTTTTTTAATTACTTAGGAAATATAGTATTAGTAAAAAGATCGTAAAGAGGTATTAAACTAGCGCGTCGTAGCTAACGTAGCCTTAATTAAAGCTTATAAGTATAAGAGATTTATTAAAATTAAAAGTCCGGCTTAATATACTTTATACTTAGGATAATAAATGTGCTATTTAGAATATCTTTATTAATAAGTGCTTAGTCCTTATAACTTTAAGAAAAACAAAAGGCCTTTTAAGCCTATATTAAAGAATAAAAAGAGACTTAATAATTATTAAAGTATATTATATAGCTTATAAAGGAAATATAAGAAAAAGAAGGATTACGTTTTAATTAATTAACAAGGCGCTATTAGTCGGACTCTCTTAATTCGGCAGCTAGTTAAAGTAGCGAGGTAAGGCTTAAAAATAATACTTAGTTAGCTTAACTAACTCTTAAAAAGGATTTAACTAGTTTTATAACTAAAAGAATATGTTTAAAGCTATACTTTAACAATTTTAATAAGACGATATTAAAATCCTCTTTATAGTAAAATATATATATACTAACTATAAAGTAAGATAGCGCTAATACCTTAAAAAATAGTCGCTAATTAATAAAGAATAATATAGCGTAAGCTATATTTATATTAAAGAATAAATACTTATATTTATTAAGAACGCAGTATATAAAGATATAATTTTGGCAATATAGCTAAAAAACGCTTAGTAGTAAGATATATAATCTTAGCTAAAGTTAAGCCTTTATTTTAACTTTATTAAACGATATTTTAAGCGACTATAAAAATTAATATAGTTTTTAAAGTTCTTCGCTAAATTATAACTAAAGCTTTAAAAGTATCTTAACTTTTATTTAATACTTATTTATAAGTATAGTAAAAAAAAACTAGTTTAAGTAGCTTAATACTACTAAGACGCTATAAATAATAAAAAACGATATTTAATATTACGGAATTTAAACGGCTATGCTTAAACTCCTTACTTTACTCTTAAGAAGCCTTATAAAACCTTATAATAAGAACGCTTAAAGCACGCACTACGAAGGCTCGCTTAAGGAGATATAACGAATATTACTAGTTAGACCCCGCTAAGGTTTTTAAGATATAACTATAAAGGGTTAAGAGCCTACTTAACTATAGTTTACGATGTTTAACTATAGCTTACGATATCTTTAACTATAAAAAACACTATAGAAGCTACTAAGCGGATTCCGCCGGTATCTTTAAGGGATATCTAAGGATTTCCGCGGGATATCTTAACTATAGTTCGACTTATTTTTAATTAAGGAAGCACCTTAAAGAACATAGGATAAACCTTACCGTAATTTTTAAGGGATATTTAAAGATATATAAGGGATTTCCCTAACTAAAGTTTATAGTATTTCTAACTAAGCTTATATTTAGTTTATTAAGCGCTTTTATAAGGATATTTATAGTTTATTTATATACTAATAATAAATAAAAGGGTAATATAGTTAAAGATCCTTAAAATTAACTTAAAGAACTAAGTATAAAGTAGCTAATTATACCTTAAAGAATAAATAAGCTTTTTACTATTTTTAAACCCTTATATATGTTTATATATAGTAATTAGTCTATTATACCAGCCTAACTAATAGTAATTAATTTATAATACTAGCTTTAACCGGCGGTAATTAGTTTATAGTACTAGCCTTAACTAATAATAATTAATCCGCGCCTTATCCCCTTATCCTTATATTATAAAGCGTAGTAAATAATAGTAATTCCTACTTATTTAAACGGAAATCCCTTAAATATCCGCTAAGCTAAGAGTAACTATATCGTATAGTTAAGTACTTATCTTAAAAAAAGTTAAATACTAAACGATAATTTTTTTAGTAAGAAGCTCTTATTAGCCTTTAAGTCTAACCTTAATAATAAACACCTTTTCCTTAATATGCTTATAATAAAACTCTAAGATAAGTAAGCTATAAAAGCGAAAAGGGCCGCGGCTTACTAAGTATATTAATTTAATAATCTCCTTTACCCTTTTTTAAGATACTATACCGCAATAGCCTATAAAGCTAAATAAAATATAAAATAAGTCCTACTTAGCTAAGCTAAGACTACTACCCTTTAAAAATCAATCTGCTTTTAAAATACTAATAAAAGATAAACTATAAAACGATAAAACCTATATAACTAAGTAAACTAAATTCGGTATTACTTAAACGGATTAATTATCCTTTAAATAAAGGAAGTAAAGATAAGCCGACCTTAAAAATATTTAGCTTCCCGCTTACTAAATACCCTCTAAATTAAGCTTTTAATAAAGTTACTCTTTCCTTAAGACGATAAGCTTAGCGGATATTTTTACTATATACTACTAATAAAGTTTAGCTTAAAGGCCTTAACCGGAAATCCGCTTTAAAGGATACTTAGTAGTTTTTAAGTTTAATATTACCGTTTAGCCTTATCCGCTATAGCCGCGCTAATTAAAGCATTTTTAAGACTCTTAACTAATAAAAACGAGCCTCTTATACTAAAGGCCTTATAGTATACCGGATTCCGGGACGCGTATAAGACGGAAGGTTAAGCGCTTAGCGAGAGTATTAAAACTAAGACCTTAATAATAAGCGATAAAGACGCGATAAGTAATACCCTTAGCGGGCTAAACTTATCTATACTTAGCGCGTAGATACTAAGATTAAGTATAGCCTTAAGCCCTTTAATAAAAAGAATAGTAGTATTAAATAAATAATTATTTAATCTCCTTTAAGCACTAAAAAAAGAAAACGCGCTTATTAAGCCTTAAGAAAAACCTTAATTATAAGCCGAGGATATAAGGAGATTTAACTTATTAAGACCTTTAAAAGTATCTTTTAACGAAATCTAAGAAAATAATAAGGCTAATACGTTTTAAAGAGTAGACTGTTTTATTAACTTTATCTACCGAAACGCTAATAAAGGCAAGGCCTATATAAACGAATTAGCTATTTAATTGCCTTTCTTTCTTTAAGGAAGTACGGCGGAATAGCATTCCGGAGACCTCTTAAAACTATAATAAGAAGAACTTAATAAACTTAGCGTTAAACTAAGCCGATAGATCTCCGCTTTATAAAAACGGTTAAAATTAATCCACTTAAATATCGCGATATAAGCACTTAATAAAAAGCACTTTACTATTAAAGATATAGTAATAAGATCCGACTTTAAGTCTTAAATATTACGCTTATAATATAAATCTAAGGCCGCGCTTTACTAGCTAAACTACTTAATTATAGTAATTTACTAAAAGCTAGATATTTACTTATAAATATCCTTATAACGTTTAGTAGGAAATAAGGATATTAATAAATAGATTAATAAATATAAGGAAATTCTTCCTTAGCTATAGGTTAAATATACTTAAGGATCTTAAAAGCACTTACTAGCGTAAAAGAAATAAGTTTAACTTATAAAAAAGTAAAGGCCGATAAGCTATACCTTATACGCACTTAATAAATAGTCCGGGACGCCTTAGCTATTTATTAAGGGCTTGCTAAGGCCGTAGGTTACGTTTTTAGACCGCTTAATAAACGCGGATATACTATAAGCCTTATAGCGCTTGCTAAGTTAAAGGAGAAATCCGCTTAAATAGTTAAGAATATAAGCTAAGGTCCTTTAGCTTAAGAGAGAAAGAACCTTTAAAACTATATACTTACTAACGCTAAAGCTAAAGTAAGTATACCCTATAATTAAAGAAGGAACTATAATAAAGACTAATAACTATTTAAGAGATAAAGAGTATAATATAAAAAGAGCTTAATTAAATACCGATAAAAGCTTAAAGGAAACCGTAATCTATACTATAGTAAACTAAATATAGGAGGCCGATAAAGTATATAGATTTTGCGGTAAAGCATTCCCCTTAAAGAATAAGCTTTGTTAATATATTAAAGATAAATACCCCCTTAACCTTAATTAAGACGTTACTATATAAAGACATAGCTTAGTATAATAAGTAGTTATTTAAAAGCTATAAAGCGTTTAAATAGTTAAGGCTTCCTTTAATATTTAGCTGTTTAACCTTAATAGGCCGTTACGATTTATCTATATATACTTATTAGTTTACGGAAAAAAAAGGCTTAAAATAAGCATTAAAGCCTATGCGGATACTAAGGCAGACTAAAGCCTTATTTAAGCTAACTTAGTAAAGACCTTTTAAGATATAACTATAAACTCCTTTTAATAAATTCCAATTTAAGAAGTAAGAAGGATAGCTACCGTTAAATAAGTAGAATTTACCGCGTATATACTAAGAAGGCTAGATAGTAGCCTTAAGGTCGTAAAAGTAAGAATCGGCGCTTAAATAGTAAAACGCTTAGTAGTTAATATATTACTTAGCTAAGACTTTTTAAGTCCTTACTAAAAAGACCTTATTAACTCTATATTATTTTTACGGATCGGGGCTTATAAAGAGATTAAAGCTAAAGTTAAGATAGTCTAGCTAAGACTAGCGATATATAAATAGGTAATCTATTTAGTTACTATAACGATTTTAGCTAGTTTTAGCTACGCCTTACTTATATAAGTCCGGGCGCCGCTATTAAGGCGTAATATACCATTTTTCCTTAATAACCTTAAGCTCGCCTAGATAATAATATAAGATTATAAAAGCTTTATAGCGATAAACTATTTTAAAGAAATACTAGTGCTCCGTTAAAGCTAAAAGGTAAGGATAATTATAGACTTTAACGAGTAGTTTTAGCTATATAAAGAGGTTAATACTATTACTCCCTTAGCGGAAGCCTTTATAAAAAGTCCGGATAAAATAGACCTTATTAAGGACTTCCTATAAAAGGATCTTATAGTAAACTATAAACTCGGAATTAGCTAAACGAAGGACCTACTTAAACTTACTATTAATAAGGGCGTTTAGATCTACGATAAAGACTTAAAATACGTATTAAAAGTCTAAGATATCCTTTAATCCATTCCCCGCCTTTAAAGGAATAAAAGAGTAGTATATATAGATAAATCTAAATATATACGCATTCTTTTAATAAAAGGATAGTAATACTAATAAGTTATATTAAGATTATACTTATTAAGCAATAAAGATAAAAAAGTAGTAAATATAATCTTTAGCTAGCTAACTGTATAAGGCCGATTAAAATAAGTTTATAAGCTAACCTTATTCGTAATATTAGTATTTATAGTATAAAAGATAATAAACAAAAAGGAAAAAGAAAAAGTAGTTATAGACTTATAAGGGATTAACGCTATTATTACCTTAAATCCTTACTTAATACCCCTTTAAAGCAATATAATTAAACGCTTTTAAAGAAAGAAGTTTATTAATATAGTAAACGCACGATTGTTTTTTTATTAGTTCTTAATTTACTAAGATTACTAAGAAAGGTTTATAATTATAAGCTATCGCAGGCTAAAAAGATTATTAATAATATTTATAAGCTTTAAGAACTCCTTAGTATACGTTTAAAGGTTTATTAATAACGTCCTCTATAAATACTAAAAATACGCGTTGGCTTATATTAACGATATTATTATTTACTTTAATATAGCCGAAAAATACTATTATAGAATCTAAACGGCCACGCCCGGACTCCTTACTTTACTTTTAAGGAGCCCTACGAAACCCCGTAATAAGAACGCCCGGAGCACGTACTATAAAGGCTCGCTTAAGGAGATACGACGAATATTACCGGTCGGACCCCGCTAAGGTTATTAAGATATAACTATAAAAGGTTAAGAGCCTACTTAATAATAGTTTATAACGTCTTTAACTATAGGAGATACTATAGAAACTACTAGGCGGATTTTGCTAGTATCTTTAAAGGATTTTTAAGGATTTCCGCGGGATATCTTAACTATAGTTCGACTTATTATTAACTATAAAAGTACCTTAAAAGATATAGGATAAACCTTACCGCGATTTTTAAGGGATATTTAAGGATATTTAAGGGATTTCCTTAACTATAGTTTATAGTGTTTTTAACTAAGCTTATACTTAGTTTATTAAGCGATTTTACGAGGATATTTATAGTTTATCTATATATTACGGATAGTATAGTTTAAGATCCTTAAAACTAGCTTAAAGAACTAGGTATAAAGTAGCTAGCTATACCTTTAAGAATAAATAAGCTTTTTACTATTTCTAAACCCTTATATATGTTTATATACGGTAATTAGTCCGTTATACCGGCCCGACTAGCGGTAATTAGTTTATAGTACCGGCCCCGACCGGCGGTAATTAGTCCGTAGTACCGGCCCCGACTAGCGGTAATTAGTCTGCGCCCTATCCCCTTATCCTTATACTATAAGGCGTAGTAAATACCTTTAATATTTAAAGGCTATATTCCGCGCTTTTTATAATTATAATATTACCTTATTTAGACTAAAGTCCTTCTTAGTATACCTATTTATATAGCTCCTTAAGTTTAAAGTAAACGCTATTAGCTTAATAAATATAAATAAATACGTATAAGCTTTAAAAGATATCGCGTTCTTAAAAAACCTTTAATAGCTTAAGAAATAGATCGGCCTTATTAAGTAGCTACGCTATATAGTCCCGTATTTCGCTAAGAAAGTTAACGTCTTATAAAAATAAAAGACGGAGCTACTTTAAGTAAGATAAGAAGAAGGAGTCCCCTTAAAGGGCTAAGAATAGGCTTAATACGCCGCGAAAGCCGCTTTCTAGCCGACTTTGAAAGAAAAAAAGGCCTTCGTAATTTTAACTAAAAGGCTTATTAAGCTTTAAACGATTTACTACTTCGACCCCGTTTAATAACTATTTATTTAGATTAATATATTCTAAAAATATAAAGTAGCGGCTATAGCTTTTTACTTAAAACAAAGCACGGAATAAGATAAAAAGACGCTACTAGCCCGGACTAAGGTTTAGCTTATTGTTTACTTAAGCCGCGCCCTTTAAAGCGGAGAACCTTAATACTAGCTTAAAGAACTTAAAGTAGCTAGTTTAGTATAAGTAATATATAAGTAACGTACTATAGTACTATCCGTAAAAACGCTATAAGTAGTCGTCTTTACTAACTACGCAAGTACTTATAAAGATATATACTAAAAATCCCTATTCTTTATTAATATAAACTCTAACAATAAGCTAGTCCTTATATCTTAATACTTAAGCTAATTCCCGCTTAAGGTATGCTATATCCTAAGCGTTAAAACCGTTATACTAAACGCGCTCTTACGTTTACTATATAAAGACGATAAGCCGGTATTTTTAAACTAAAAAGAGGAATTAAAACGTATTTAAGATAATAAGATAACGGACTATATATTCTTTTACGCGGAAGTATTATTTAAATTGCCGCTCCGCTAAAAAATAATCGATAGATATACGGAGGATATATAGTAAGTAAAAATCATAGCATAGCTTAGCGATAAAAATAGTATCCTTAGACTTTTATTCTTTTAGTTATAGGGGTTGCTATACTTTATAGAAAACGACGGACGCCGGAGACTATATATCCTTTAAACCTACGCTAAGGAGATTATCAAAGACGCTTACGCTAGATATTTTTATGCCGGCCGCACCTATATATAATAAGATTTATTTAAAAGCTTCTTAATCCTATAGCTTAGTAAATATATAAATAAGGTTATAGATAGCTACGATGCTTATTAGTATAACTAAACTAACTAAAGTAAGACGTTAAGGTAGCTTATCTTTATTTAAAGCCCGCTAGTTTTATACTATAAAATAGCAATAAACTTTATTACTAAGCTCTTAGTAGTCTAAGCTAAATAATCCTTATAAAAGGATCCTATAAAAAACTTCTTTAATACTTTATTAAACGTAACTAATAAATTCTTAAAAATATATCTCCTTATTTTAAGCAATAACTAGTTTATAGCGAAAGACTAAGTATAAGCGTTATATACTAAGCTACTCCGTACTAATTAAGGGATTTTAAAGGGGATAATCTTTAACTAAGATATAAAGTTTACCCTAGCATTTTAGCGGACCTAATAGTAAGCCTTTAGATCGAAGCTTTTTATATTTACCGCTTAGTATACTTAAACTAATAGCTTATTAAAAAGGCGAAGCTAAACTATAAAAATCGCGCTATAATTCTTGACCGCTAATTTCCTAAGCTTATACTAAACCGATAGGCTAGTCGCTCTTTAGTTTAGACTTAATAATTTCTTCTCCTTAGTAATTTACGCGGCCCTTAATAGGCTTATTATAAGGATAAAAATAGATAATAGCCTCTAGTTCCTTAATAACTACTTATACTTACGAAACTAAGAAGTCTTATAAAAAAAAGCTAGGTTAGCTATTGCTTATACTTAGGCCGCTATAAAAAATAAATATAATAAGAAATACCGCTTACTAAAATTTAAGCCTAGTAATTAAGTTTAGCTATAGCTTAGTAAAGGCTACTATATTATAGACGGTAGATAAATAAAGCTTTAAGAAATATATACTAAGCTTTTTTAAGTTACCGCTAAAGTAAGATAGCTTATATACCGGCTAAATATAAAAAGGTTCTTTAATATCTTTTTAGTTATTTTAGTAATATAACTACGCTTAGCGGACGAGCTAGCTATACGCTTAAAACTAGTTTAAGATAAAGGGATACTTTACTTAAATAAGTAAGAAGTAAAATAAATCCTATAAAGCCGTATAATAAAAAAAGGCGGCGAAAAGCTAAGAAAGGAGTTCTTTATAGCTTAAAAAGACTAGCTAAGTAGCTATAACTTATAAGTAGACGAAAAAGCGGTCTTCTCGCTAAAGATCGTAAAAGCCTTTAAAAAAGCATAAGAAAAGTTAGCTACTTAAGTAGTTTAGATAAAAGTATAACGCGCGGCCTTTATAACTTAATACGAAACTTTTTAATTAAGAGAATTAAGCGGTTAAGCTTAAGTATAAGACTTAAAGGCTACTATAAGTTATAAAAAATATAACTTACTACGCTTAAGGTAATTAGTTATTTTAATAATAATATACCGCCGTTTACCTTTAGTAATAAGGCCTTTTTAACCTTATAATATACTTATTTAAATTCTCTCCGCCGCTTACCTTCTCTCTTTTCCTTTCTTCTTTTTATAACTATATTTCCCTTTACCGCTAGCTATAGCCCGCCGCACCTTACTTCCTTTTATACGTATAACTTTCTTTACCTTAAGCTTATAATTCTTATACTCTTATTTTAAGTCTTTTTATCGTTTAACGTCTTTTATAGCTAGGACTAGCTATTTTATAACTACTTCTTTAGCCCGCTCTTTTTTAAGCTTTTATGCTTTTAATATAAAGGATATAAGCAAACGCTTAAGCTTTATAAAAATAAGGCGGCTATCCTTTATAGCCTTAAGTCCTTTAATAAGAGTTAAAACCTTTAAGTTTAAGCTTCCGTATAAACCTAAACCGCTTTTTATAGCCGCGCTTAAGCCGATAGATTTAACTTAAACTATAGTACTATAAAAGACGGCTTTTATTACCTTCTTTAAATACTTAACTTAAACGACTTACCTCCCGGCTTTATACTATAGCGTAGTCTTAATAGCTAGTTTCGCAGTAACTTAGCTATACCTCCCGCTTACTTCTTACTATCCGGAAGCCTCCGCCGCCTATATATTTTTAAGGTATAGCCGGAAGTTTATATTAGCGGATTAACTAGCTAATACTTAACGCTTTTAGGTTAGCTAACCTCGCTATAGTCTTAAGATTTATAGTAGCTACTATAACTAGCGGAAACCCGCTTTAGCTAAACGACTAAAACGATATCTACGCTATCCTTAATTATATATCTAAGGCCTAGCTTAACTAGTTTATAACTAGGTTTATAGTAGCGTCTTAAGCTACTATAGCTAAAACCTTATCTTACTTTTTACGCGGTCTAGCCCGTGCTATAAAATCTCTTTCTTAGCTTATAGCTATTATAAGCCTTAAGGACTTATTTAATCCTACTTAGCGAACGCTCTTTCCGCCCGCCGCTATGCTTAGCCCGGCTATATAAAGGTATATAAGCGCCTTACTATAGTTTATTCGCCGTCCCTCCTTAAATAAAGGAGATAGCGATAACTAGCCTCGCAATATATTCCGCCGCCCGATTTTATAAAAGCCGCTAGTAGTAACTAATATAATCCTTAACGGGCCTAGCTTTATAAGCTTATACTTTAGCGACGAGATTATAATAATTAGAAGTTTCCGCCTAGCTATAAACTACTCTAAGTTTTACTTATAGGCCTATAAAGAGTCTAAATATAATATAACTTTAACCTAAGCAATAAAATTCCTAGGCTTTAATATCCGCCTTATTAGCTATACTACCTATATGCTCTATATTCTTACTTTTAAGGCCTAATCTATAAAGAGGTTTTTTAAGATTATTAAGTATATTTCGAATCTTAAGAGTAAGGAGTTAAGCACTAAGGCTATTAAGGACTTTATTACTTGCTTTTAAGCGGGAATATAAACGTTTAATACCTTAATACTAACTATACTTATTAATATTAGCGGGATAGCCTACTCTTACTTTAATACTATCTTAGTAACTAAATGCGTATTAGTTAGCGGAAAGGTATAAATAGTAGCGCTATATAAGAAAGATAATAAGTTAGAAAGCCCGGCAATAAAAAGCGGGGGATAACTATAATAGCGGTAGTATGTAAGATATAATATCTCGCCTATAAGCGGCCTATAAAGCTAGTAAGTAGTATAGAAAATTGAGCGGAGGATTAAAAAACGGCGTAAAAAGGTAAGTAAGATAATAATACGAGATAAGGCTTAAATAAAGCTAGTCTCTTATAATATATCCCGCCGGGGAATTTAAGTATTCCTTAGCGCGGAGACTCCTTACTATATAATAGGTGCTTAGATATACGCCTTAAAAGAGAGTTAAAAAACTTTATTATAAGTTTTAGCTAAACGCGATAATCGCTTTAATAAAGATAAAAAAGCACGTTTAAATATAAGGTAAGGATTTATAATAAAAGCCGCCTACTAACTATTTTAAGCTACTTAGCTACTATTAGCTAAATAGGCTAAAAAACTATTAAAAGGATAAAGATAGCGTACTATTAATACGGCGTAAAGACGCTATTATAAAGCTATTACTTAGCGCCCCCTTTACTTTAGTCTTACTTTAAACTAATAAGGACGTTAGCTTTTCTTTCTTACTTTAAGGAGTTATTATAGAATCTTAATACCTATGCTTAGACTCCTTACTTTACTTTTAAAGAGCTTTATAAAACCCCGTAATAAGAACGCTTTAAGCACGCACTATAAAGGCTCGCTTAAGGAGATATAACAAATATTACCGGTTAGACCCCGCTAAGGTTTTTAAGATATAACTATAAAGGGTTAAGAGCTTACTTAACTATAGTTTATAACGTTTAACTATAGCTTACGACGTCTATAACTATAAAAGATACTATAAAAACTACTAAGTAGATTTTACCGGTATCTTTAAAGAATATTTAAGGATTTCCGCGGGATATCCTAACTATAGTTCGACCTATTTTTAACTAAGGAAGCACCTTAAAAGATATAAGATAAACCTTACCGCGATTTTTAAGGGATATTTAAGGATATTTAAGGGATTTCCTTAACTATAGTTTATAGTATTTTTAACTAGGCTTATACTTAGTTTATTAAGCGATTCTATAAAGATATATATAGTTTATTTATATACTAATAATAAATAAAAAGATAGTATAGTTAAAGATCCTTAAAATTAGCTTTAAAAACTAAGTATAAAGTAGTTAGCTATGCTTTAAAGAATAAATAAGCTTTTTACTATTTTTAAACCTTTATATATGTTTACGTGCGGTAATTAGTCCGTTATACCGGCCTAACTAGCGGTAATTAGTCTATAGTATTAGTCTTAACTAATAGTAATTAGTCCGTAGTACTAGCCTTAATTAGCGGTAATTAGTCTGCGCCTTATCCCCTTATTCTTATACTATAAGGCGTAGTATTTAAGTATAAGTTTAAAGTTAAGCTAGTATAAAATAAGTATAAGATCTTTAAACTAAAGAAATTCTTATTATAAAAAAAGATATAATAAATATTAGTTAAGAGGTTCTTATTATTAAAGTACTATTAATACTATAATAGAATTTAAACGGCTATGCTTAAACTCTTTACTTTACTCTTAAAAAGCCTTATAAAACTATATAGCGAGAACGCTTAAAGCACGCGCTATAAAGCCTCGCTTAAAAAGAAAGAATAAATATTACTAGTTAAACCTTATTAAGATTTTTAAGATAGAACTATAAATACTTAAAAGCCTATTTAACTATAGTTTATAATATTTTTAACTATAAAAGATACTAACAAAACTACTAAATAGATTCTACCGGCATTTTTAAAAAATATTTTACGATTTCCGTAAGATATTCTAACTATAGTTCGGCTTATTCTTTACTAAGTAAATACCTTAAAAGATATAAAATAAACTTTACCGCGATTTATAAGAGATATATAAGGATACTTTTAAGATTTCCTTAACTATAGTTTATAGTATTTCCGATTAAGCTTTTACTTAGTTTATTTAGTAATTTTATAAAGATATTTACAGTCTATTTATATATAAATAATAAATAGTAAGATAGTAGAATTATAAATACTTAAAATTAGCTTAATAGACTAAGTATAAAGTAGCTAGCTATACTTTAAAAAATATCTAAGCTTATTATAATTTATAAATCTTTATATATATTTATATATAGTAATTAGTTTATTATATAAGCTTAACTAATAATAATTAGTTTATAGTGCTAGCTTTAATTCGCAGTAATTAGTTTATAGTATTAGACTTAACTA
This sequence comes from Ophiocordyceps robertsii, assembly GCA_027405785.1. Taxonomy (NCBI): domain Eukaryota; kingdom Fungi; phylum Ascomycota; class Sordariomycetes; order Hypocreales; family Ophiocordycipitaceae; genus Ophiocordyceps; species Ophiocordyceps robertsii. Next base: position 16,165 of record JAPEBW010000415.1, on the reverse strand, counting down.
GTAGTAATTAATCTATGTCTTATATCTTTATTCTTATACTATAAAGCATCGTAAATAATAATAATTCCTACTTATTTAAAGGGAAATCCCTTAAATATCCGCTAAGCTAAAAGTAACTATATTATACGATTAATTACTTATTTTATAAGAAGTTAAATACTAAACGGTATTTTCTTTAATAGAAAGCTCTTATTAGCCTTTAAGTCTAACCTTAATAATAAGTATCTCTTTTTAAACGCGCTTATAACGAAACTTTATAATAAGTAGGCTATAAGAGCAGAAAAGGCCGCGGCTTACTTAGTATACCGGTTTAATAATCTTCTTTACCTTTTTTTAAGGTATTATACCGCAATAACCTATAAAGCTAAATAAGATATAAAATAAGTCCCGCTTAGTAAATCTAAAACTACTACCTTTTAAAAGGCAATCCGCTTTTAAAATACTAATAAAAAATAAACTAAAGAATAATAAAACTTATATAATTAAGTAAACTTAATTTAATACTACCTAAATAGATTAATTATTCTTAAGTTAAAAGAAGTAAAAATAAGCTAACTTTAAGTCTTTTTAGCTTATTATCTTTTAAATATCCTTTAAATTAAGCTAGCAATAAAGCTACTTTTTCTTTAAGATAATAAGCTTAGTAAATACTTTTACTATATACTTTTAATAAAGTTTAGTTTATAAGCTTAAACTAAAAATCTACTTTAAAGAATACTTAGTAGTTTCTTAGTTTAGTATTACCGTTTCGTTTTATTTGCTATAATCGCGCTAATTAAAGCGTTTTTAAGACTCTTAATTAAAAACAACAAGCCTCTTAAACTTAAAGACTTATAGCGTACCGGATTTTAAGACATATATAAAATAAAAGGTTAAGCACTTAATAAGAGTATTAAGACTAAGACCTTAATAATAAGCGATAAAGATATAATAAGCGATACTTTTAATAAGCTAAACCTATTTATACTAAGTATATAGATTTTAAGATTAAGTATAGCTTTAAGCCTTTTAGTAAGTATAGTAATAATATTAAATAAATAATTCCTTAATCTCTTTAAAGCACTTAAAAAAAAGGATATACTGATTAAGCTTAAATAAAAACCTTGATTATAAGCTAAAGATATAAGGATATCTAACTTATTAAAACTACTAAAAGTATCTTTTAATAAAGTCTAGAAAAACAATAAAACTAATATATTTTAAAGAGTAAACCGTTTTATTAACTTTATCTACTAAAATACTATTTAGTAAGAAATAAGGATATGAATAAATAGATTAACAAATATAAAGAAAATCTTCCTTAGCTATAAGTTAAATATACTTAAGGATCTTAAAAGGACTTATTAGCGCAAAGAAAAATAGGCTTAACCTATAAAAAGGCGAGGCTTAACTAGCTATACCTTATATATACTTAAAGGATAGTTTAAGACGCTTTAACTATTTATTAAAGAGTTACTAAGACTATAAGTTATATTTTTAAACCGCTTAGCTAAGGCGGATATATTATAAGCCTTATAGCGTTTACTAAGTTAAAAGAGAAACTTAAATAAATAGCTAAAGATATACTTTAAAGTCTTTTATCCTAAGAAAAAAAGACTTTTAAAACTATATACTTATTAACGCTAAAGCTAAACTAAGTATACCTTATAATTAAAAAAATAACTATTGTAAAGATTAACGCATATTTAAGGGATAAAGAGTATAATACGAAAAAAGCTTAAACGGATATAAATAAAAGCTTAAAAGAAACTATAATCTATACTATACTAAACTTAGTTTAAAAGGCCGATAAAGTATATAGATTTTATAGTAAAGTATTCCCTTTAAAGAATACACTTTACTAATATATTAAAGATAAATACCCCCTTAACCTTAGCTAAGACGTTGCTATATAAAAATATAGCGTAATATAATAAGTAGTTATTAAAAAGCTATAAAGCGTTTAAATAGTTAAGGCTTTACTTAACGTTTAACTATTAAGCCTTAATAAGCTATTATAATTTGCTTATATACGCTTATTAATCTAAAGAAAAGTAAGGCCCGGGATAAGTATTAAAGCCTGTATAGATACTAAGGTAAACTAAAGTCTTATTTAAGCTAACTTAGTAAAAACCTTTTAAGACGTAATTATAAACTCCTTTTAACGAATTCCTTTTTAAGGAGTAGAAAGAACTGTTACTATTAAATAAGTAGGATTTACCGCGTATATACTAAGAAGGCTAAATAGTAGCCTTATAATCGTAAAGGTAAGGATTAGCGTTTAAATAGTAAAACGCTTTACGGCTAATATATTACTAAGCTAAGGTTTTTAAATTCCTTATTAAAAGAACTTTATTAACTTTATATTAGTCTTATAAATTAAGGCTTATAAAAAGATTAAAGCTAAAGTTAAGATAGTCTAGCTAGGACTAGTAATAAATAAATAAGTAATTTACTTAACTACTATAACGATTTTAGCTAGTTTTAGCGACGCCTTACTTATATAAGTCTAGGCATTACTATTAAAGTAAGATATAATATTCTTCTTTTATACCTTTAAGCTTATAAAAATAAAAATATAAGATTATAAGAGCTTTATAGTAATAAGCTGCTTTAAGGAACTATTAATACTTTATTAAAGTTAAAAGGTTAGGATAATTACGGACTTTAATAAGTAGTCTAAGCTATATAAAGAGGTTAATATTACTATTCCCTTAGCGGAAGTCCTTATAAAGAACACGGATATAATAAGCTATTTTAAAGACTTCTTATAAAAAGATTAAATAGTAAACTATAAGCTTAATATTAGCTAAACTAAATATTAAAAAATCTAAATAACTATACTTAGACTCCTTACTTTACTTTTAAGGAGCTTTATAAAACCTTATAGTAAGAACGCTTAAAGTACGCGCTATAAAGGCTTACTTAAAGAGTCGCGATTAATATTATTACATAGACCCCGCTAAGGTTTTTAAGACATAACTATAAATACTTAGGAGCCTATCCGACTTAAATTTAAAGTTTATTTTACTATAAAAAACACTTTAAAAACTACTAAACGGATTCCGCCGGTATTTGTAAGGGAAATCTAAGGATTTCCGCGGGGTATCTTAATTATAGCTCGGCCCGTTTTTAACTAATAAAGCACCTTTAAAGATATAGAATAAGCTTTACTGCGAATTTTAAGGGATATCTAAGGACATTTCAGGGATTTCCTTAATTATAGTTTATAGTATTTCCGATTAAGCTTGTACTACGTTTATTAAGTGATTTTATAAGGATATCGATAGTTTATTTATATACTAATAATAGATAGTAAAATAATATAGTTAAAGACCTTTAAAATTAGCTTAAAGGACTAAGTATAAAGTAGCTAGCTATATATTAAAGAAAAGATAAGCTTTTTATATTTTTAAACCCTTATATATATTTATATATAGTAATTAGTCCGATATACTAGCCCGATTAGTAGTAATTAGTCTGTAGTACCGGCCTTAACTGGCGGTAATTAGTTTATAATACCAGCCTTAACTAGTAATAATTAGTCCGCGCCGTTTCCCCTTATTTTTATAGTATAAAGCGTAGTATTAAAGACTTACCTAAACTTATTATTAATAAAAGTATTTAGATTTTTACTAAGGACTTCAAGTACGTTTTAAAGGTTTAAAATATCCTTTAATCGTTTCCTTGCCTTTTAAAGGATAAAAGAGTAGTATATGTAGATAATTCTATATATATATATATTCCTTTAAAAAAAAGATAGTAATATTAATAAGTTATATTAAGATTATACTTATTAAGCGATAAGAATAAAAAGTATTTAATATAATCTTCGGCTAGCGAACTAAGTAAGGACGATTAAAGCGGGTTAATAAGCTAACTTTATTTGCGGCGCTAGTATTTATAGTATAAAAGATAGTAAACAGAAAAGAAAGAAAATAAGTAATTATCAATCTTTAAAGAATTAACGCTATTATTACCTTAAACGCTTACTTAATACCGCTTTAAAGTAATAGAATTAAACGCCTTTAAGGAAAAAGGTTTATTAATATAGTAAACATATAGTTATTTTCTTACTAGTTCTTAGTTTACTAAAACTACTAAGAAAGATTTATAGTTATAAGGTATTATAAGCTAAAAAGGTTAATTATAACGCTTATAAGCTTTATAAAATTCTTAGTAAACGTCTAAAGATTAATTAATAACGTTCTTTATAAATATTAAAAATATATAGCGGCGTATATTAATAACATTATTATTTACTTTAATATAGCTAAAGAATTCCTTTAATACTTAAAGGCGGTATTCTGCGCTTTTTACGACGATAATATTACCTTATTTAAACTAAAGTCCTTTTTATTATACTTATTTATATAACTCCTTAGATTTAAAGTAAACGCTATCGGCTTAATAAATATAAACAAACGTATATAAGCCTTAAAGAATATCTCGTTCTTAAAAAACGTTTAATAGCTTATAAAATAAATCGGCCTTACTAATTTGCTACTTTATTTAGATTTATATTTCGCTAAGGAAGTTAATATCTTATAAAAATAAAAGATAAAGATACTTTAAGTAAGATAAGAAGAAGGAGTGTTTTTAAGGGGCTAAGAATAAGTATAAGAAGCTACGAAAGCTGCTTTTTAGCTTAATCTAAAAGAAGAAAAGACCTTTACGAGTTTAACTAAAAGTCTTACTAAGCCTTAAATGATTTACTACTTTAACCCCGCTTATTAACTATTTATTTAGATTAACGTATTTTAAGAATATAAAGTAGTAGCTATAGCATTTTACTTAAAAAAAGGTATAAAATAAGATAAAAAGACTATACCGGCACGGACTAAGGTTTAGCCTCTTAATTTTGTAAGCCGCGCCCTTTAAGGCGGAGAACTTAAATACTAGCTTATAAAGCTTAAACTAGCTAGTTTAATATAAGCGGTCTAAAAGCTACGCATTATAGTACTATCTATAAAAACGCTATAAGAAGTTATCTTCACTAACTATATAAGTACTTATAGAGTTATATACTAAAGGTCCTTACTTTATATTATAATAAAATCTAATAATAAGCTCGTTCTTGCCTCTTAATACTTAAGCTAATTCCTGCTTAAGGTATATTATATCTTAAGCGTTAAAAACATTATATTCAACGCTCTTTTATATTTTTTATACTAAGACAATAAGCTAATATCTTTAAACTAAGAAAGGGAATTAAAATATATTTTAGAAAAAAGGATAATAGACTGCGTATTTCTTTATATAAAAGTATTTATTAAAATACCGCTCCTCTAAAAAGTAATTAATAAATGTATAAAGAATATATAGTAAATAAAGATTACTACGTAGCTTAGCAATAAGGATAGTACCTTTAAGCTCCTATTCTTTTAGTTATAAGGGCTATTATACTTTATAAAAACAATAAACGCCGGAGATTATATATTCTTAAAACTTATACTAAGAAAATTACTTAAAACGCTTATGTTAAACACTTTTATACTAGCTATTTATATATATAGTATGATCTTTTTAAATTCTGCTATATCTTATAGCTTAGAAAATATATAAACGAAGTTATAAATAGCTATAATACTAATTACTATAACTAAACGAATTAAAGTAAGGCGCTAAAGTAGCTTATCCTTATTAAAAGCCTGCCGGTTTTATACTATACAATAGTTATAGGCTTAATTACTAGACTTTTAGTACTTTAAACTAAATAATCCTTATAAAAGGATCTTATAAAGAACTCTTTTAATACCTTATTAACTATAACTAATAAATTCTTAAAGAAATATCTCCTTATTTTAAGTAATAACTAGTTTTTAGTAAAAAACTAAGTATAAGCGTTATATACTAAGATACTTTATACTAACTAAAGGATTTTAAAAGGACTAATCTTAAACCGGAATATAAAGTTTCCTTTAGCGTTTTAGCGGACTTTATAATAAGCTTTTAGATTAAAGCTTTTTATATTTACCGCTTAGTACCCTTAAACTAATAGCTTTATAAAAAAGCGAAACTAAACTATAAATTTCACGCTATACTTCCTTACTGCTAATTTCTTAAACGTAAATTAAACCGATATATTAATAGCCCTTTAGTTAACCTATAATAATTCCTTCTTATTAGTAATTTATATAGCTTTAAGTAAGCTTATTATAAAAATAAAAATAAATAATAAGTTTTAGTTTCTTAGCGACTACTTATATTTATAAAACTAAGAGGTCTTATAAAAAAAGGCTAGGATAGCTACTCCTTATACTTAAGCTGCTATAAAGAATAAATATAATAAGAAATGCCGCCCGCTAAAACTAAGACCCGGCAATTAAGTTAAGCTATAGCTTAGTAAAGGATATTATATCGTGGATAGTAAACTAGTACTACTTAATTACTATTAGCTAAACGATTAAAAAAACTATAAAAAGAATAAAGATAATATACTATTAACATAGCGTAAAGACGATGTTATAAAGCTATTACTTAGGGCCTTTTTTGCTTTATTTTAACATTAAACTAATAAGGACGTTAGCCTTTTTTTTCTTACTTAAGGGAGTTATTATAAAATCTAAATAGCTATGCTTAAACTCTTTATTTTACTTTTAAAGAGCTTTATAAAACCTTATAGCGGGAACGCTTAAAGTATATATAATAACGGCTTCTAAAAAGAGATATAATAGACATTATTAATTAAATCTTATTTAGGTTTTTAAAATAGCATTATAAATACTTAAAAGCTTATTTAACTATAGTTTACGATATTTTTAACTATATAAAAAACTATAAAAACTATTAAAAGATTTTGCTAGTATTTTAAAAGATATTTAAGGATTTCCGCGGGATATCTTAATTATAGTTTAGCCCGTATTTAATTAAAAAAGCACCTTAAAAGATATAAAATAAACTATAATACAATTCTTAAAGGATATTTAAAGATATGTAAAGGATTTCCTTAACTATAGTTTATAGTATTTTTAACTAAGCTAATACTTAGTTTATTAAATAATTTTACGAGGATATATATAGTTTATTTACGCAGTAATAATAGATAGTAAGATAGTATAGTTAAAAATTCTTAAAGTTAGCTTAAAAAACTAAGTATAAAGTAGCTAGCTATACTTAAAAAGAAAAAATAAGCTGTTTACTATTTATAAACCTTTATATACGTTTATATATAGTAATTAGTCTATTATACTAGCTTTATAAGCGGTAATTAGTCCGTAGTACCGGCCCCGACTAGTAGTAATTAGTTAATAGTACTAGCCCTAACTAGCGGTAATTAGTTTATACTTTATCCCCTTATTTTTATACTATAAGGCGTAGTAAATACCTTAGTAATAGCTAAGAGAGACTTATATTTTAATCCCCCTTAGTTTAGTCGCGGCTAAGGTTAAAATAAAGAATAAAGCTAAGGCTTATTTTAAAAATATAAGTTTTTTATTTTAAATATAATAAGCTAAGTTACTATATAAAGAAATATACTTTAGCTTTAACTATAAAGACTTTAGCAAACACTTTATATATTAAAGCCGCTTTTTAAGAAAACGCTTAAAGAACAAGTAAACGCCTTTCTTTTAGCTATATTAATACTTAAAAAGGAGTTACTATAAACTCTTTTAGTACTATTAAGGCAAAACCTTATTAATACGAAGGTATACTTTCATACTTATAGTATAATAATCTTAGTAAGTCTATACTTAATATATTAATAAGGCTTATTATAAGTCTTATTAATATACCTTAAACATTTAAAGTTAAGTAATAGTTAAGGAAATAACTATAAAGTCTAAAAGGTTTGACTAAGAATTACTAATATTAAAGGCACTAAAAAAATAATAACTTAGTACTATATTAAGATTAATAAGTTAATGCTTAATAACGATGTTCTAATCTTATAGTTAACTATAGTAATTATAAAGAAGGAAATCTATATTAATTTATAAAAAAAAGTAAAATTCGATTAAGCACTAAATTAGTAGCAGCACCTTATAAAGTCTACGAAAATTTGTAAGGGATTGCTAAAATAAAGCCTGTATTTATATAATCGCTATTAACTAAAACATAATTCTATTGTTAAATAAGGATAATAATAAAGGAATCTTTAAGGAAAATAAACTAAAATACTCTTAACTTTACGCCGATTTAACAACGTATTCTTAGTAAATTAGTCAAACTTATTACTAGTTAAAAAGGAATAGATTATATAATTAACTTAACTTCTAGCGTAAAACTACATTTTAAACTAATTTAAATTTTATCTTGCAACGAATTCTAAGTATTAAAGGTCTAAATTAATAACTTTATAAAACGCGGTATTAACTAAGAGATATAAAGCTTAGTAAGTATTTTAATCCTTTTTATTTTTAAGAAAGGTAGTAGCCTTTATCTTTATATAGACTATTAAGAACTTAACCGCGTTATATAGAAAAAATAATACCTTTTACCTCCTATTTTACAGATCCTTTACTATTGCTAAAAAGCTAAGTTCTTTTTTAAGATAAACATTAAAAACGTATATTTATATTTCTATATAAAAAAGGTAATAAATAGAAAATAGCCTTTTAATTATATTATTAATACTTTAACTATCTTAAAATAATATTTAGCTTAATTAACCCCTTAGTTACCTTTTTAAGCTATATTAATTAAGTATAAAAAGGCCTTATTAACACTATTTATATAGTATATCTTAATAATATCTTTTTTTTCTCGCAATAAAAAACAATATATTAAACACTTTTAATAAGTTATAAAAAGGCTATATATAGTATAACTATTTGCAAAGCGATTTAAATATATCTTTTATTAGCAATTAGTTAAGTTTCTTCGTTTTATTATATTTATTAATCCGGTATTAATAAATCTTTAATAAGTAAAAGTCATCGCTAAGTAAGTAGTACTTAATACCTATTAAGATATTTAAGTCTTCTTTAAGTTTTATAACTACTACTATCGTTTTATTTACTACTATTTTTATATAGTAATACCTCTTACTATACTACTAAAAAGTAATAGTAATAATAAGAAGCTAAGGAAAATAAACTTAAGCATAACTAAATTTATAACGTTTAAGTGCTAAAAGAATATATTTACTAATATGCCCTTAGTTTTATACTATAACTTAAAGAGGTATCTATAAATTAAAACTAATATATTATAATATATAATATTAAATATTTTATCTTAATTTAATAATAAAGATCGCTACTATTTAATTAAAGTATTACTATTTATACTTATATATATCTCTATTTACACTCACGCCCTATTTTAAAGATACGTACTAATACTAGCCCGCCCCGCCTATTTATACCGCCCGCGTATAGCAAGTACCCGTACCTTCTAAATGCCCGCGCGCCCGCCCGCCCGCGCCTACATACGCAGCCTATACACGCACTCGCCCGCCCACACACACACATTGCACCTTTAAAGCTCTTACTAAAGACCCTCGCCCGCCCACATACAAGACCCTTAGGCGGCGTTGAGGGCATTAAGGGCGCCGGATTAATTAACGGGCCGCGTTATGCGCGTATCTTACGAGAGCTTTAAAGATGCGTTTTTTAAGCGAATTAAGCTATAGCCGAGAGCGCTGCGTATAGGCTACGTGTGTGGGCGCGGGCGGCCGCGGGCATTTAGAAGGTACGGGTACTTACTATACGCAGGCGGTATAAATAAGCGGGGCGGGCTAGTATTAGTACGAATCTTAAAAATAGGGCGTGAGTGTAAATAGAGATATATATAAGTGTAAATAGTAATACTCTTTAATTATATTTTAGCTAAAAGGGTTTACCGTAATTAAGTAAAATTATAAAGTCTTATATTAAGAACTATTTACTATTATAAAGTTATTTTAATACTAGTAATATTATATTTATTAAAAGAGCTATATAATAAGTAAAAGTCTTATTTAACTATTTTAACCTTTAAACGTTTATATACTAAACCTTTATTTATTAAAGATAAGCATAATAGTATATATACTTAGTCCTATTTACCTTTACGATTAAGTAGAAAGTATAGAAGTTAAACCTAGCTAATATACCGTAAAAAATGCTTAAATATAAAGGCGTGGAGCGCTTATTTATAAAATTACTACTAAAGCTTTAATTAAAGCTAGCTTTAATAAATTATATAACTATTAATAATCCGTAAAAAGATAATAAAAAGTCTTTATAAGTAAAACAAAGCTTAGCCTTAAGCTAGTATATATATAGTAAGTCGCCTTTATATAAAGAAAACATATAAGCTTTTCATTAAGGAGCAAATAGGTATAGAAGAGAGCAGGCTTATAGCTATAAGTAAGGGGATTATAGAGATGCAAAGAGTGTGCGAAAAGATAAAGAAATAGGTAAAATGTGTGTGTGTAAGGTTAATAATCTATCTAAGGTAAAGGGGGGACCAAGGCTTCCTTATATAGACAATTCCTAAGCTATAAGTGACTTAAGTGATTTGGAAAAGAGCCCCCTATCCAGCGCAGTCATGCATAGTGGGTCAATAGCTATTGTTAGGTCAATATTGTATTTATAAGCCTAGGGATTAATCCCGCAAGGAATACGAGGTGGCGCAGCGACTTAGCACGGATTATGCATATAGTCTCCATACATACCTCTTCCTAATCTGCTCATATCTCGCTTATATGTGGGTGGAATAATACAGGAAAATATATATAGTATGCGAAATTGTATAGCGGATTTAATGTATATTTCAGCGTATTTATGTTTTGTGTTATTTATGCTGTATTTGGCCTATAGGCTGCGGGAGAGTATATTTTACTCCCTTATACTTTTATATAGCGAACTACTACTAACTTAAGAGTAAACTTTAAGTAACTAGCTATATAAGCTTAAAAAAGAGCTAGTTATAAAGAGCTACTCTTAAGGAATACTATAAAGAATATAGCTTATAGCCTTTTAGTATATACTATAAAGGTTCTTAATACTTTACTAAAATTGCTAAAACGTACTTAAAGTAAAAATATAGTAATTACTTAATAAAAAGCAACTAAAGACTTCTTAAAAGAGAAGAATCTTTAGTTATAACGATTAAATGAATTACTACTATTAAAGGGATAAATCGTAGTACCTTTTAATACTACTTTATAATAAGAGTTAATATTAATTAATTATAATAACGTATAAATAAGATACTATAAAGGCCGATAAATAAGCAAATTACTATTAAGAAAATTTTACTAAGAAAGTATAGTAAAGGATATTAATTAATATATCTAAGAATACGAAGTATATTAAGACGCTATATAAAGAAAGTATTACTTTTACGGCGCTATATAATTATTATTATACCCTATATAATTATAAAAAAAACTATAAATAGATTTTACTATAAGTATACTAAAACTATAATTTAAGGGATAAGAAGTTTATATAATACTAATAATTATTACTAATATATTAAGTATTACCTTTTTATTCTATGTTTTAAAAGAATAAACGCGATTAAGCTAATAAATGTATTTTTTTTATAACGTTAAGTTAATATATAGGCCTTTAAAAAGCGTAGTTATAAATAAAGGATTACTATTTATTATTAAGTTTTAATTCAACTTATATTTTATCTTATAAGTAAGACGTAAGTTTTTAATAGCGTTTTACCTTTAAACTAATAAGTAAATAGAATATATAAATTAAGTAGTATACTACTACTTAAAATACTTTATAAAATTAAAATAAAGAAACTAAGTATTACTTCTTTAAGTTATATAATTTATATATAATAATATAACTAATACTATAACTAAGCTATCTTTTAATAAAGCGCTTTTTAGCTATTAGCTAAACTTTTATTTTAATATTAAGGATAATATTATAAAAAGGGAGGTACTTAAAGTAAAAGTAAAAATTAATAAGCTAAAAGCTTTATAATAACAACTTAAAGAATACTAGCGAAAAGCTATTAAAGTATAAGTAAAGTACTATAATTTTAAGCACTAACTACTTTTACTTAAAGTTAGTAATTTTATTATGCTCTTTATAAAGAATTTACGCTTTAAGGATAAGAAAAAGAAGTTATTTCTTAAGTATATTAGACCTTTTTAAGTATTATAAGCAATTAAAAAGTAAGCTTATTGTTTAGCTCTTAAAAATAAGTACTTATATATATATAGTATATATGTTATATTAGCTTATTAAAACCTTAAAAAAAAGCTAAGGAATTAAAGAGGCGCTAAACTATAAATAATACTTAACTTTTTAAATAAAGAAAGCAAATAAGAAGTTTAAGAAGTGCTAAATAAAAAACGTATTAAAAGTAACACCTTTTTTTTAGTTAAGTAAAAAGAATATCTAGTAAAGTATAAATAGTAGGTTAACGCTAAGGATATAGTAAATAGCTAAGAACCTATTAGTAAATACTTTATTAACCTTATTAAAAAAAAGAACCGTAAAACTAAGTAAAAGCTAAGACGCTAAAAGCATAAGAATAACTTACTTATTACTTTACGATTTTATATTAACTTAGTACTATTTTACTATAGATTAACAATATCCTCGGTTAAAGTAACTATTTATAAATTAGTAAAATATAAAGTAAAAAGAAAAAGTAAATGAAAGTAAATACCTAAAAGAAAATATAAAGCTAAGCTTAATCCTTTAAAAACAAAAATAATAAAGAAAAAAAAACTATTAACTAAGCTATTATTACTATATATTATTAATAAAGAAAAAATAAGAAAGAGATAAAAGAAATAAATAGTCCTTTTATTTATATTAATTAAGCAGGGAAATATTAATATACCCCGCTTTTTTATTAGCTATATCTTTATTAGTATAATACTTACCTTTACTTTTATAATAAGTAAGGCGTATTATTAAAACGTATAGCTTATATCGCCTATAAGTAGCTAGAGTTTTAACCGTGCTTTTTAAGTATAGTACTTTAGACTAGCTATATTAATATTAAAGGGCGGCCTTAAGATTTACTAAGTAAGTAGCTTACGCCGCTTATTAATAAGCGTAAGATAATCGCTATACTAAGATTAAGGGATTATTAGCTAAACGCTAAGATATTAGTTATATATTAATTACTATTATATCTTTTTTAGTACTTATAATACTATTCTTTTTTTAATAAGTTAGCGATATTAAACGCCTTATATTAATATTAAGCTATTATAGTAAGATAGTAATAAGTCTCCTCGCTTAATATAAAAGCGTTATTATTGCTATTATTATCTTAAAAGTCGTTATTATAAACGTTAAGTATGTTACGCTCTTAAATATAATAAAGTAAAGCGACTATATTAATATAGTCGCCGGCTATAAGTATATCCGCTGATATAATAATTAGCTAATAAATAGTAATAGTAAATTTAATTAATAACTATAATTAACTAATATTACATTAATTATAAGTAGCTATATACTAATAGTACTAAATATATCTTATAGAGAAAACTTACTTCATACTTATTAATTATTAGTAAGTATATTAATTGCTATATCCTTTAAGATAAGCATAAAGTTAAGTATAAGTACTTTTTTAAAACGTGCTCCCTTATTATAAAGTAGCTTTAAGCTAGGCGTCTCTTTAGCTTAACTTTTCTTAGTCTTAATACTAGCCTTTTTAGCTTAAGGAGAGTTAAATACTTAAGGAGAACCTTAGTTAAAACTATAAAGAAGTAAAATATACTCTCCTATAGCCTACAGGCCAAATATAGCATAAATAACACATAATACAAATACGCTAAAATACGTATTAAATCCGCTAAATATTTCTACATACTATATATATTTCCTTATACTATTTCACCTATATATAAGCAAGATATAAGCAGATTAAGAAGAGGTATATATAGAAACTATATATATAATCCGTGCTAAGTCGCTACGCTACCTTATATTCTTTGCGGAATTAATCCTTAGGCTTATAAATATAATATTAACTTAATAATAGCTATTAGCCTACTATGCATAACTGCGCTAGATAGGGGGCTCTTTTCTAAATCACTTAAGTCACTTATAGCTTAGAAATTATCTATATAAGGAGGCCTTAGTCCCCCCTTTACCTTAAATAGATTATTAACCTTATATATATACATCTTACCTATTTCTTTACCTTTTCGCATACTCTTTATATCTCTATAATCCCCTTACTCGTAGCTATAAGTCTGCTCTTTTCTATACCTATTTGCTCCTTAATTAGTTATAAGCCCGGCTTCCCTTTAAGCCAGACTTACCCCCGACCCCTACTAATGGTTTTTTGACTATTACGTGATCGGCAAAATCCAGCATAATTCTTTCCTACTTTTCACGTAGTCGCGCTTACTAAGCGTATTTTCTGCGGAATTCTCCCGATATCTTATCGGACTCGGTTCTTTATTTTCCCCCTCTCCTCCCCCTTCCTATACCTTATATCTTTATAACTATATCTTTAGGACTATATTAAACACAAAAATCCTTTTAAAATTCTTTCCCTCTATAACGACGAACGCACTTTTAAACACAATTTTCCCTATATATTGTAGACCCTTCCTATTATATTCTTTTACTAATATCCTTTCGATTAATATTTCTTACCTCCTCTCTTTTTAATTAACTTTTATACCGAAATACCTCTCGAAAGAATCTATAAAAAACATAGCTACTAAGAACGATTATTAATTTAGCAAGCTAAAAGGTTTATCGAATTATTCCTCTTAGTTACTTTAAATAGAATCCGTTTTTATCCGGAAGAAAGCCGCCGGAGCCGTCTCTTAAGATCTATATGCTAAATTAGCGGAAATCCTTGCCTTTATACGTCTTATAGTTAAGGATAGTCCTCTCTCTTAGATAAAACACTATATAACTGCAAAGTTAGCTTAAGAAGCTTTAAAAACCCTTTATAACTTAGTGAATTTTACCTCGAAATTTCTTCTTATAAAAGAACTATTTAATATAACCCTCGAAACCTATACTTCGATCGAGGTATATCTAAATAAGATAAAAGAGCTTTTCGATAAGCTAAATACATAAGAAATTAAAATCCCCGAGGTAGTAATTATTACTAAAATTCTAAAATGCTTAAATAGCTCCTATTCTAGCTTTATAACTAATATTTCTTAAGCTCTTCGAGATAACGCCTAAGCCTATACTTTAAAATCACTTTCTTCCTCTTTAATCGATAAGTTTAAAAGGATTAAAGCTTTAGAAGGTCCCTCTTTTAATTAACTATTCTTTTTATATAGTAAAAAACCCGCCTTTTATAAGAATTATAAGAAAAAGGGCTATAATATAAAAGACTGTTTTTAGCTCGAGGAAAATAAAGATAAGGCAAAGGTAGTAGGTTTTAAACCTAAAGCTTCTTTTTCTTCTTCCTTTTTTTATAAAAGGCCCCTTCCGATTAAACCTTCTTAGGACTATTCGAATAGGAATAATAAGCGTTCTACGCCTATACCCTCCTTAAGAGAGTCTTCTTAAGAGAGAGTTTTAGTTATTAGAAAATCAGTAGTTAAAGGCCGAAAAAAGAGACGGGTTTCCTCCTTTTAAGAGTCCTCTCCCTTTAAAGAAGTACTTTATATTTCCGACTCCTTAGCTTAGGTAAATAAACCTCCCCTTCCCTCTATACCCTCTATACCCTCAATACCCTTAATACTCTCTATACCCTTAATACCCTCTATACCCTCTATACCCTTAATACCCTCTATGCCCTCTATACCCTCTATACCCTCGATACCCTCTATGCCCTCTATACCTTTAATACCCTCGATACCCTCTATGCCCTTTATGCCCTTTATACCCTCTATGCCCTCTACCCCCTTTATATCTACTATACCTCTTTTATATACACCTCTTTTATATACACCTCTTTTATATACCTCTTTAAAAGAGAAAAAGAAAGCTAATATAAGAAGTATTATAAGACCTTTAAAGCCTCTTCTTTCCTCTATTTCTTAGGTTGTTTCTAAGGTAGATAGAAATATTATAAAAACAAAAAAAAGGAATATATATAACTTTATCTTTAATATAGGGGCTTCTAAGCATATAATATATAATAAATCACTCCTCTCTTCTTATAAAGATATATATATAACTATTACCTAAGGAAAAGCGTCTTCTATTATAATTAAAGGCGTAGGGAATTTATATTTTAAATTTCCTAATAGCAATATACGCCATATATTAAAAAACTGCCTTTATATACTATAAATTAGTATTAATATAATAAGCTAATTATCTCTTTTTAATACCCCTGC